>CALNHX010005349.1:0-108749 GCA_940337035.1 Agriotes lineatus | reverse complement strand
ATGTTCCGCGCGATACTGTGCTTTTAACTCAAGACGAAAACCTAAACACAGCAATCTCAAAACTCCAGCAAGCTGCAGATTCTAGGGTCAAATGGTTCAGCACATGGAACTTTAAAAGTAACTAAATGAAGTGTGAATCAAAAATCTTCACTCTACGTAAAATACCAAGTCCTGTACCAATCCATATAAACAACACCATCATCACTTGGCCTCCAACTTGATACTAGTTAACGTTGGAAGTTCCATGTTCTCCAGAAACTAAATCAAGGGTACTCGAGACTATCACAGCTGTTCTCAATAATAAACAGGAGGTCATTGCTGAAAACGGAATGCATCATACTAAGTTATTAATAAGATCGATGGTGAAGTATGCTAGCATGGTATGGGGAAATGCTGCAACATCTTATTTGCACAAAATACAAGTCCTTCAGAACAAGGTACTTCGGATAGCTGTAGACGCCCCCTGGTTCGTAACAAACAACCAACTACACACAGAACTAGGCATTCAAACAATAAACGAGTACATCAAAACAATTACAAAAATATTCCACCGGAATATCAACACCTGCAGCAGCGCTGAACTATATGACCTAAGCAAACGCTCTATTCACACCAGACTGAAGTGCAGACTTCCGAAAGACATTTATCTCGAACAAGTTGAGAACAATTGAAGCTTGAAAATATCCCAATAATAAGTACAGCCACGAGGTGAAGAAGGCCCTCCACGTTAATTGCTTGTTAATTGCTATGTAATACACCACTGCCATGTATAACATTAACCCTTCAGTACCCGTTTACGGTCTGTGGGACCGAGCAAACACATGATGCAGTATATTACTTAATGTTCTAGCGTTAGTTTACCGCCCATTTTACTACCTTCCTATATATTGCCATTGAAGATCCGTATGCAGTTTTGAGTTCGTGCGTGCAGTGGTTTAAAAGTTATTTATAATTTCGGTTTCAGAGACCGAAGCGGGTACCCGAATTGTTTTTATTTTTACCTTTGATATTCGACTAATGTGAGAAGAAGGAAGTATTTTCTGCATTTTTAGTAACACTGTTATACTAACACGTTATTATAGTCATGGCAGATTTTATGAGAAAGAACAGGCGCGACTAGAACAAACGATGCGAGATATAATAGCGGAGGAGGATGTCGATAACGCGTTTTATGATGATCTGCCATCGTCTGACGAAGATAATTTATTGAAAACTAGGGAAATGAACACTGACACTGAACATGAAATATCTGATTATGAAGACGTTAGTGAACAAGAAACTAATGCCATAAGATATCGCATTATTTTTATGGAGGTGGCAGAGGGTGTCGGTCTGCGAGACCGGTGCGGGTACTGATGTCTTACAATTTTGAACGGGTACTGGAGGGTTAATATTATTGTTGATCTAGCAAACATTGAATTAAAAAAAAATTGAAGTAATTAATAACAAGAATTTGACTTTATGTAGGTAATGTAAATTTATATTGGGTGATAACAACACTTCTTTAAATAAACGAACCAAATTAAACCATATTGTACTCGTACCTAACCATAAATAAATTTTTTATACAGGGCGTCCTGGTTTTTTTTCGCAAAATTTTTTCTAGATAGTAAATGTTATTCTGATCAAAAAATGTTACCTATATAAACTTATACTGTTTTTTGATAAGTTACGGAAATTTTAAAATATTTAAGAATATCTAAATAAATCAATAATGTACCTATTTATCATCCTCAACATGGATGGTTTCAATTAGATGGTGCTCCAGCTCATTATGGCAGATTGGTGAGAAAGTGGCTAAACATTCATTACAATCAGCATTGGATTGGCCTTGATGGACCTGTTCAATGGCCACCTCGCTGGCCAGATATTACACTTTTGGATTTTCATATTTGAGGTTACTTGAAATCAGAAGTGTACAGAATACCGGTGGGCACCGGACATGAATTATTAGCATGCATTGCAAATGCTTTCAATATGTTAAAGAATAATGTCAAAATGCTAAATTTTTTGTTGTTTTATTACATTAATAAATGTTTCTATTTCTTTTGTAACTTGTTAAGGAATCGAAAAAAAGTATAAATTTATATACAATTTTTTATTAGAATAACATTTACTATTGACAAAAAAAATTTGAGAGAGAAAAAACCAGTATACTGTAATTTGACTCATTTTAAAGAATTCTTATGCTCACATGTCTTCTAGTCGCTATTTAAAATTTTAACTAGACCTATTCGAATAGAACGGGACAATACTCATGAATTCATCGTATAAAGTATAACTCTATGCAATAACCGTTACGGCTGATTGGATCAAGTTCTTGATTCTTCTTTGTTTTTGCCCATACTTTTTCTTCTTAAGTCGATTTTTTTTGGTTAATGTTTTTTTGTTTTTGTTTGCAACCTACGCATCGGGTATATTTTCTGGTACAGTTTCTCTCCTGGTTGTTATTTTACTGTTTTAATTTTTTTTAATATTATTTTGTCCTCTATTTAAAGACAAGGGGATAACAAACTGGAAGACGCTGGTCCACGATAGCAAACAATGGAAGAAGAGAATTCAAGCTACAGGCCTATACGCTGAAGCTATATATATATATTGTTATGATATCGTAAGAGTGGATATAGTTTGATGATCAATACGATAAAAAGATTTGGTAAAGCATTGTAGTCAGTCTTTGCAAAAGTTTAGAATATAAAAGGTTATTTGAATTAAGTTTTTTTTAAATAGAGATAAAATTTTAAAGAAATGAGAATGGAAAGATTAAATTTCATATAGTTTAACGTATGTAACAAAAGTTTTGAGAATTTTTTTTGAAGCTAGAGCAATATAATTAAACGATGCATTATCAAGTTGCCATTGGAAACAAAAAATCTATGGATATCAGAATTTATGATAAGAATACAAACGTTGCAATTACATTGATAAAAATGTCTTACAAACTTGAAATCTGAATGACTATTTATCAATTGGTTGGACGAATGCCTAAACGCGATACTGTCAACATCTTCAGAGACCAAAATGCTAGTTCCAATAATTTATCAAACTATAAGAGAATGCGAACAAGGAATACCTTGTGTAAATTTACCTAAAAGTCAAGGCCCTAAAAGATGTCCGCACGGGTTGTCGACAGAATGGTAAGAAGAGCTGAAGACAGCGTAAAAACATCGATTCGGTGGTTCGGTCGACATTTTCATGGTTCATACATGATTCTGCATGGAGAATTGCATCGTAATCCCTTAAAGTCTCAAAAGACGTAAGTGCTCAAAATACACATGCTGCTAATGAAATAATATTTTGGCCAGACTTGGCTTTTTGCCATTATGCGAGAACAACGGGAGATTTACTGAATCAGCACAATGTTCCATTTATACCAAAACATGACAACCCACCCAATATTCTTCAGGCAAGACATATCAAGGATTTTTGGGTTTTACTAAGCAGAAAGGTGTACTACAATGGCTGGGATGCACAAACTACGATACAACTTCGTCGTAGAATATTTCAAAAGATTATAAAATTGATGTAAATTCTGTCCAAGAGCTTATGGGAGATGTGATGACAAAATTGCGGACCATTGATAATAATGGAACGCTTGCCACTATATAGAGCTGTTATTAATGTTATCTTGGATGTAAGATCAACATATTTTAAGTGTTTCTTAAATAAAATTGAATTTGAATTAAATATACATACTCAAACTTTTTCTCAAAACTTTTGTTACATACGTTAATTTATAAAGTAAGATGTTAAAAGATAGAAGTTATTTACTACTGATATCAGATACGACTGACCAAATTCAAATATTAAAAGATAACAAAGTATGTAGGTTTCAAATGTATATTTTAATATAGTAAGCATCAATAATGAAAATACGGTAGTTAAGAGAGTTGTTTTAAAATGGAGAATAACAAATTTTGAAAAATGTAACATAATATTTTGGATATTAATAAAATGTTGAAAACTTGACTGTTTTATATATAATAATGGTACTGGCATAATAAGAACAGTGAGTAAATAAATCTATGAAGTTTAAATAATGTGAAATATAATTATAATGGTGTACGAGTAACAGATGTCTCAATTAAAGAAGAGCTTTGATATATAACAATTTTAAGTGCATGAAGAGTATTTACTAATAAATGAAAATATAAGATTTGGATTGGGCTGCTTTATTGGAGTTAATACAATTTTAAAAAAAGGAAATAAAAAGGATTCGACTGGTGCGGAGTACTGCAGGTGTAGGAGTCATTTATGGAGGACTGATGTATCTACTTGGGAATCATTCTGAGTGATTGGCTATATTGGGGTGCTTCGTCTTCATGCAGAGGACAGATCATCGGGACGTTGAGCATGCAAGGAAATGGTATTAATTTGGAATATAACAAGAATAGTTTACTGGTAGAAGAGGATTGTGAAAAAGTGATATGTGGGTCAACGGGTGCAGTTTTTGGTTGAACAGAGGTTGGATTCTTCGACTACTTTGAGGTTTTTATAGAAGATTTGACGGCTGTAAATTGGTTGGACAGTTACTTGCAGTTGGACGTGTTCGTGTGGTGACTCATTATACAAAGGGGTCTGTGGTGCTGGATGTGTAATTAATGGCATCAATAAGGTTGGTTATTAGTTTAGCCTAGAATAAAACTGAAGTATATGAACAATATTTATTACTTGCAATAATTAAAATAGTTAATACTTACTATAAAAGATAGAGAATGTCATACATCATAATAATATTGAAAACAGTGTACGTTGGTCGTATCTGATTACAAGTAGAAGAATTATTTTGAATTCAGTCAAGATCAGTGACATTTAAGGTCATTTGACAATTGAGATTTATATTCTAAATATTTGACAAGTTAAAAATAAGACAACTAGATAAATGAACCTAACCCTGATTGAGTGTTCATGGCAATAGTATTTTTCAAGTAGAAATTATTTGAAATTAATTGATAAATAAGAAATAAATACTTACAGCTAGCAGAGCAGGGCAATCGAATTAACTACTTATGGTGTCGAAACATTAAGCCATTGCAATATATATATATATATAGTTGCTGAAGAGGTTTTCTGACGCTTTGATATATATATACCTGGCGTAGGGATTCGAGATCCATTTTGTTATATACTTGCGGAATCCGAGATCATGAGATCCAAAGGCCGGATCTCGAAACGTAAGACATTGTTTTTCGTGATGTATACAATGCGTGGATCTTGAAACCCAAGTTTTAAGCGAACCTCAGATTCCGCACTATTTCAGAGTGTATATATATAATTAGTTCTCGTGTGTTCGTCCCAGGTGGCGTTCAAATCGTTTTTGTATATAGCCTATGCAGTAATAGGGATGAATACGAAATCCTAAAAAGGCAACAGCGGGTGGATCTCGTTTCGTGTGGTGACTGACCCTCTGGTTTATTAAATAAATATACAACTGCTTCATTGCTTAATATTTAGTTTCGCAGCGTGAGTCGAGATAAGCAGACGTGAAAATGTATAACAACATAAGTGTACCTTCTAGAACTGAAAAAATTGTATCCATGGCACAACGCACAAGTAACTACAATAAAGTTTACATAAAATTGTTTATTGTTAAAATGGTTCGTCAGTTTTGCTATATTTTGGTTAATGCCGTGAAATTTAAAATGAACCCTCTTAATGGAAAACCCTATACTTATTAGGTGAGGTGGGCTCATAGCGTACCCCATTTTTTATTACGTATGCGTTACAATAATGGTTGATAATTAATTGGAAACACGCTTTACGATTTTATTATTTTTCTAATGATTAGCGACATATCTGAGTTCGATGACTCTGATAAAGACCCGGACTATGTACCATCTTCTGTAGAAAGTTGACCGGTAAATTATACAATTAATACCTATATGCAAGCTAATATTTTACATTTTTAGGGATATCTAGAAGTGTTACGTCCCAAATCTTCTAAAAATTAAAATTCGGGAAATAAATGAATAAACATTTGTCTAGCGAATTTTATAAATTGCTTTATTGTTGTCGCAGGAATTAAATTTGGGAAGATTTCCTGCATCTTTAAATGATGGTGATAATTATTCACATCTTAATAGATTCCTTAATGACGTTGTGGTAATTTATATTTCTGTAGCTTTGTATTGTTTATAATAATATTTTATACATGTCTACAACCGTAGCATCGACCATCGAGATCAGCATCAGCATCTTCTGAAATTCCCATTCAAGGCCAAATTGTTTTTTACTGACTTTGGCATCTCAAAAGATAATATAGCAGAAGTAGATGTTTATTTATAACATTTTTAAACTTCCAATTTATTACAAAATTCCAAGTAGCGATAATATATGTAAATCTAATAGTCTAGTAAATCTGTCGAAAAAAAGGGTTTGCTGTGCAAAAGGTCGGGTAGTTTTGATTTTTTTATATGTTGTTAGATTTGGGCCTGTAATGTAAATACCAAGTTTTTGACCTTGGCGCGCCACTTGGTATCAGAAATAACATCAAAATTTTCGACCTTTAATTTGTTTTTTCAAAATATCTCCGAAACGGTTAGCGTTACAAAAGGTTTTTTAAAGTAGAGTAAATTTGTTACAGTGAGCCCAAAACCAGCTCGATAGCTCAAATAATCACGTTCAAAAAACTAATGTGTTTAGAGCACAAGTCATATAGGTCAATTTTAAGTCACAATTTTTGCAACAAAAAAAACACGATTCATTGAAAGCCAGTATCTCAGTGACTATGCGCGCTACAGAGCTGCTTTTGGGCTCAAACTGTAGTAAAATTACTCTACCTTAAATACTACAGCAAAACCAATCGTTTATAAGATAGTTCGAAAAAGGCAAATAGAAGGTCGAAATTGTTGATGTTTTTGTCTATACCAAGTGGCGCGCAGGAGCGCGCCAAGGTCGAAAACTTGGATTTTACATTGCAGGTCCAACACTATCAACATATCAAAAAATATAAACTACCCCACCATTTACATACCAACATGTCTATTTTTACTGGACTATAAGCTCTTTTAACAAAAACCTTTTATTATCGTAGTTTACAACATCAAAATTTTTACAATATTATAAAAAGTGTGTACTGGTAAATTTAATCATAATTAATATTTAAAAGAAGTTACCTTTCCCAAAAATATATAGCCGTAAATTTAGCTAGGAAATTTTTAGGTTTTTCAAAATAATAGCCCTGAAGAAAAACAGAAAAGCTATAATAATATCGACGAAATTATAGAAAAAAATCCAGCAACAAATATTGGAGAAAATCGTACGACACTCATTAATGACCAATAGAAAAATTAGTTCACGACCCGTAACCAAGCCAACAACAAAATTTCTTGGAAATTTTTTGTAGGTATGGATTGCTTCTTTTTAAGGTTTGTGTCGTTACGATTTTCTTACCGAATCTGCATTCGAGCATTAATTCATATTCGGAAATTATTTTTCGTGCAACCAACGACGTCCTAATTTGCCCTCACGTCCCGCTCGTGCAAATTAATACGACGTTGTTGGAACGCACTCAAAAAAAATTCCGGAAAGAATTAATGCTCTTGTGAGATTATATGTGAAAATATAACTGATAATGGTAAACCAAGAGATGCATTCCATATGGCAGATTCTGGAAAGCTATCTTTTAATATGCCTGAGGTAGGTGATTTCTTTACTTGATGTTAAAAAGCTGGTACAAGATTATATACCTGGTTTTATGAGATGCAACGGCGTTTTTTTACAATGATAATTCTTAATATGTAGATATATTTCGATCAGTGAATTCAAACTACGCATTTTTGAATTCTGTTGTTTTTAAAAATGTCCAATAATTTTTTTAAAATCATATTCTAAGGAATATGTTGTTTACGACAAAGTTTATTGAATTGGTATTACTATTTATATTAAACCATTAGCATATATTTATGTGGTCTTCTTGTAGTGTACAGCCATAAACAAAGTAGCGAATGCAGTATGAGTAAAAAAATTCAAGGTGGCTATGCGATTGAGATATCTACATATCGTAGCTTTTAGTTTCTTAGGATTTACATGCTTGCGGCAAAGAAACATTTTTTGCACTTATTGCCTACACTATTTTGTCTACAACTGCATACTAGAAGAAATCATTTTAATTTATGATACATATGGTATCCTACGCAAATATGAGAAATAGTTATTATGCTTTTTGAACAGAGTCAATAAATTATAACGATATTAAAATTAAATATATTTTACAATCTTTATAACCAGCCTTTTCGCACTTTGATTGAATTTGTACTGTACCTACTGCATTGCATATTTTAGTTTTTGACTTCAAAAGTGGCTACATCAAATAGAAATAAAAGAATTTGGGACAAAAAAGATTTACTGAGAAAACATAACTCTGAAGTAGCAGTACAGGAATTCATGAACATGAAAATGGGAAGTATTGAAAGAAAAAACTTTATAAACCTGTTAAGAAAACAAGGCAATTTTTTGTCCCCTGCACAAAGAGAAAGCAAAATTGTAAAGAGACCTACAAAAAATATATCACCATAAAATATTCTTCCTTGTTTATATTGTGATGGATACTATATGAAGCATTATTTGAAACGTCATTCCAGTCAATATCCTCAACGACCACAAAGTGAAACCAATAAAAAATTAAACGCCATATTTAGCCTTTCGTTGTGTGGATGAAAAATGTATTAGTACTCTACGAATAAAAGAAGGTGTACTTAACATGCATTGTGATAGCATATCATTGATAGCTAAAAGTGACCCACTTATTTTATCATTCGGATCATTTTATGCAAAACGGCATCGTCATAACCACTTAAACAAAGTTACCAAAAATAAATTAAATGTTAAAGACAATAGCTTCTTCGACGCATTAAAACCAGAAAATTTTAAATATTTTGTTTTATGCACACAAAATATCACCGGCTATAACGAGAAAACACAGAAATTTGAAAAGGCACCATCACTGGTTCTTCACATGGGCACAACGCTTAAACAGTTATGCGATCACGCTTTTTCTGAAATTCAGCAGAAAAATATGATTTTTATAAGAGGCATCGATAGCTACCAAAAGAGCAAGGAAACCAAAACTTTGAGGTCCCTTGTCAAAACAAATTGGAACGCCGAAGTCAGTAGTGTGGCTAATCAAGATTTAGTTGAGAATCAGTGGAAGAATCCTACGATAATACCATTAACATCTGATATTAAAAAACTTAATAATTTTGTTAAAGAGAAGGCAAAAAGTTGCGTTGAGAGATTAAAGGTAAATGAAGAATATCGCAAATCTTAATCACCTTAAATAGGCGACGAATAGGCGAACTTGAAAGATTGCAACTGGAGAGTTATTTACAAGAAGTAAATGACATTATATCTGAAGAGTTTAAGAAAAATTTGACAGAAAGTGAAAGCATTCTCCTTAAAAATACAAACGAATACGAATAAGAGGTAAACGCCATAAGCCCGTGCCTGTTTTATTTTCAGAAGACGTACAAGCCCATATTATTATATCACCAACAAACCCCTTTTGTTTGCGACCGTAAATAAAGATACATGCTTAATTACGAAAACACATCGCCACTATTTCACAAATTGACAACTTTAGATTCTGTAGAATTAGAACAACTGTGCACCTTTTTAGGACATACCGTAACTACTCATAAAAATTTTTATAGGTTGGTCCTATTATTCTAAATTGCCCTCTTTTAATAAACTAACTTCTAGATTACCCCAAGAAATATATCAAACGGCCAAATTAGCAAAACTACTGCTAAAATCGCAAGATGAGACTTTTAAAGATGACAATATACAGGAAGACTTAATTACGGACGGTGAAAGTGAAAATGATTTAAATTATGATGGAAATGACTTAAATGATGATGGAAATGTGATTGACGTTAACACAATTTACGCTCCGGAACGAAATAGTAGTGGTAAGTAAAAGTATAGAATTTAGAGCTGCTGATATATGATGTTTGTTAAAGCTGTGACTAAACAAAATGATATAAAGGGGAAAAGTAGATGCAGTAAGAAAAAAAGGTATGAAGAAATCTTACCTGATTCTGACAAGAGTAAGGAAGAAGAAGGTATGAAATGTTTAATATCATAGCTAAGATTACTAATAATATATTTTGCTGAATGAGTACTCATAAACAAAAACAACTACTGGAAACTAACAGCAAAAAGAAGAAAGTGAAATATCCTAAAATTAGATGGACTCTAAATCAAAAACGTCTGACCAAAGCATATTTTAAACATAACATAGATAAATAAAAGCCTCCCACTGAATTGGAAATACAAGAATTTAAAAAAGAGAATACTTGTATGGAAAACAAAGATTGGAAGAAAATTAAGTATTTGTGTTTAATGAATACCGAAAGAAGTTTTTTCTTTATGACCATTGTAATAGCATTAAGGACGATATATTTTCTTGTTTACATTATTGCATTGTGTTTGAATTTGCAGTTTCCGTTTCGAATTACCAGTTATTTTTATTTTTAAAAGTTTGAATAAATTAACAATAATAATTACATTGTTATCTTTTTCCTTAAAACCAAACCTTATTATCAAACCAAAGATAAAAATTTAACACAATCAGCATGGATACAGTTTCTGCCAAACGGAGTCATTTAAGGAGCCCTGGAGTACTTTATTAATTGTGACACAAGCATAAGTGGTGCAATAATCGTTTGCGTATTATTCCCATTACCAGTATTTTTCTTAGGTTGGGTCAGGTGTGGGTGTTTTGCGGCATAGGCTACTGTGGTCAGTCGCTACTCTTTTATTTTGTTACGTGTTCAAAAAAGAAACGACACATTCAGTCAGCTGCCAGTGTCACCAGTTCCTGCTGAATTTGCAGCTCTACTAAGAGTTTTCCATTTATTAGTTCAATTTAATTCTTCTTTTTATGTTTCTAGTGTAGCAAAAAACCCAAAAAAGTAACATGAACATTCAAATTAAATCGTAAAATTCCACCTGCCGAAATGGTTCTCTAATCAAAATCCTAATGTATTTGCCCTTTGAATTATTATTTAAAACATATTCATTTCATATACCTACTGCTCAATTATAGATAAAATTACCTTTTAGCAGCATACATTTTTCTCACGTACCTATGTCATGTGAGTTCCATAATGTGGCAACATCGCACGGATCTCACTTTCTACATAATGTTCAAGGTATATATGTATATACCGTAAGGGATCTCGAAATCGTCTCTCTTTTTGGATCTCGTAATGTACATATTTCTTTTGCAAAATAAAGTTTCTCCTGACAACATGTTTACATTTATCTTATAACTCTGGGTTGGTTATCAACGCATTTTATCGGTTTCTTAAGTGACCATGTGTGTAGTTGGCAGTTTTGGACAGGATCTCATATTGAACACATCTATATGGATCTCGAATTCTACATTTCGGAGTATATATATATATATATATATATTTTTTTTTACTTCTTACCACTGTTGTTTCTTTCTCAATCGAATTGTTTTTTTATGGGCCGAATTATTTTCGTCCCCGGTGAGGGTGTGTTTTTATCTTATTTAAACTTTAGCTAAACTTAAAAAGTTGGGATACTATTTTTTTAAATACATATGGATTCGTTACCCAAATAGCGAATCCTTTTTAAAATAATTTTAGAAAATTATAGTCAACAATACGTTTTACGTAATATCGAAAAAACTTGGTAAACCTAAAGTTATTATGTTTACCATTAATTAATCCCGTTTTTGTTTTATCCATATTTATGGAAACTGCATTCCGAATAATTTTCATTTATTGGCCACGACCCAAATTAAATTGGGCCCCTCATTAAAGTACCTAGGTATTACTGACTTAACCAATTATAACTAAACTTAATTTAACAACATAATTACAGTTGTAGAAATGGCATAGTAAAACAAATAAATAATTAATAGTATATTGTTTTTTACTCTAATAAGAAAGAAGCTGAAATTCTCATGCGACAAATAAGATAAGCATGATATGGGCACAACAAAAATATATGCAGAAGTAAAACACCCCCCACTCCTCCAATTAACATTTAACTCAAAGACAATTTTTGTACAACTACAAGTAAACTAAGCACTTTGTAATGTTTTTTGTCTATTTTCATTCTCCTTGTTCTAGGCCTTCCAACGGTATTTTATAAATAAAATTATTTTTTCAGAATTTCAAGGGCTGCAACACTCTTAGAAAATACTTTAGGGTCCTTGTTTATTTCAAATCCTTAGGTTTATTTTATATCTCAATACGTTCCTAAAATACCGCCTTCAATTTCAATAACAATCTATACGAATAGATTCTTGTAACAAAGCCTAGAAATTAATATTTAAGAAAAGTTTACAAACTTATATATAAAATATAGACGTTATCAAAAGTTAACTTGAAATGCAATTTAATATTAGCCATGTTTAATGTGATACAAAACAGTATATAAACCAAATATTATTTGCAAATGCACTCGAAAGAAAATATTCACAATATTGTAAGATAATGGGGAATTTCTTACTCTATATATCTACGAGTACTAATGGGCATTATAACGACCTCCTAACATTTTATGAAGTAATCAATAGTTTTTTAGTCCAACTTTAGATAGTAAATTACACCAATTTTAAATGTTTTCAAGCCATTTGGGCCAATAAAAAATTAAAGATGGCCACTTGGCGTCATATTGAATACTTTTTTAAATATAAAGAGGGGGTCATATAGCACTCATTTGAAAGGTCTTTTTAAATAGAATACGCACTATAACTTCAAAAGATTTGGATAATGGTTAAAAAATGGCACTCGTTCTAGTTTTCTTGATTTTCAATACTAAAGCTGGCACCATGCTGTCACGTATCATACAAATTTTCTGATGTTGTAGGTGCAAATTCCACTCTATAAGACCTTTCAAATGAAGCACCGAATAATCCCTCTTTCCAGTAAAAAAACCCTTGGAGGAATAAAGGTCCTCCACTACGCGTCGAGCCTAAAACTTCGTCCGCGGGAGTAAACTTGCATTTTCAGCTCTCTATATGCAAATAGTTATTACACATTAGCTACCTACTTACAAGCTTAATACAGGGAGACAATCAATGAACGTGTTTCTTATAAATACCTACTTCTCCGACGAATGGATTTTCCGATGAACCTCATCATTATTTTTTATAGTATTGTAGAGGTCTTCATGAGAATTTCAAAATTGTATTTCACAAAATGTGCAGATTTTAATGTTTCTACTGACAGTTGAGTTTTTTTTATTTCCCATAGTTTATTTATTCCAGAAAAAAATAGTATTAGTACAGATTGAGTATATTTTCATTTTTTGTGAGAAAATTCCATTTCTGGGACGTCTTGCTGGACGTTTACTTTCGCGAGACATGTTGGTCAAATACGGAACTGTCCCGCAAAATCCGAGACGAATGTCACTTTAACATATCAGCAAACGCCGTGGAAAAAGTTGTTTCTAAATATATAAATACTGGTAGTGTTCTAAACCAAAAAAATTAAAAATTGGCCCTTAATGAAGATGAGAATGCTGTAGCGGCATTGGCCACGGAGTCTGTTAAGCGTTTCCCACAATTGTCATTAAGAAAGAGGGCATCTGAAATTGGAGAAGTAAGTAAATCACACTTGCAACAAATTTATAAGGTCAACAGAATCAAATCATTTAAACCTAAATTCATTCATACTTTGGAAGAAAACGAGGACACACAAAGGTTAGATTATTATTTGTGGTACAAGCATTAACATTCACTTATTAATCGGGTGGTAAGTTCTCAAAATTCGAGGTATGGGTCAGATGATAATCTAGGGTTTCGTATTAACTGTAGAAGACAATATGCCAAAAGAGTAAACGTATGGTGTGGTAATGGTAGGTGCTTTCGGGTTATGCTGTGGTCGTCGATTTGAACTTGACGTTTCACTGCTCATGCTGTCAGCTTCTTCAGGAGTTTTCTAAAGTCTTTAGAGCAGCAAAAGGTCAAGTTCAAATTGACAACCACGGCATAACCCGGCAGCACCTACCATTATGGACAACGGCCATGGAAGCCTGCATTCGAGTATGGTGGATTATTTCCTACAATGAAATTAATGGCCCATATTTTTTTGAGTGAAATATGCACCAGTATAGTAACTCGGAAAGGTTAGAAGGATTTTTTTGGGCTATTTGCAAATATGCTTTTACATGAGATACAGGAAGTATATTTTCAACAAGACAGCCATCCAGCCCATTCAACTTTTCATTAGACGATGGTTGGATTGTCAATTTGCTGGTATGTGGATTGGGCAGAATGGTCCAATACCTTGGCTTCCAAGAAGTCCAGATTTAACCATCATAAATTTTTATGTATGGGGATACTTTAAACAGAAGGTATTACATAACGATTTGGATCTTTTAAAATGGAGAATAAGAGAGGCAATAAATGTAAATCCCATTCAAGAGATTTTAAATTCATACAGAATCTAGGCAACGTGTTGAGCGATCTGCAGCAGTTGATGGGAACACTTTTGAATAGTTCATATCTAATTCATTTAGTTTGAGTGTATTTGTATTAAATTATTTTAGTTATTTAATATAAGGCACATCATCGTAAGTTTTTTTTTCTTTATCGTAATAATATAATACCAAAAAATCAGTATACACTTGGAATGTAGGTATCATTTTTCATAGGTTAAATATTTTTCGACTTTTCCTTGAATAAGTAATGTATCACAATTAATGATACAAAAGTAATTATGAAGTAATTAATACATTGTTGGTAAATAATACAGAAGATAGTTAATTAAATTATTGAAACAGAAAATTGGTTGATCTGCAGATCCACAGTCAAAAGTTGTAGAGATGTAACATAAATTGACAGTTTTTAAAATTGAATAGCAAGCTTATTTCACGTGCCAAGGAAAAAAATGTATGTTTGTCAATGGACGGAAGTTTTGTTGAACATGGATCATTTTCCTAATCAACAGCGTATTTTTATTGTTGTAGCGTTCTTAAGAACACATTCTATAATTCAGTCGCAATAGGATTTTCACTACAATTTCAACGTAAGCCATGTTCACTCACCAGATTTAGCAGAAACAGATCTTTTTATGGGCTTACATTAAAAGTAAAGTTTATAAAACACGTCCAACTGCAATAGAAAACCTGAAGAACAGAATATCTGAGATTCTACGTGTCCCAGAAGACTTGTTGAGATACATTATGAACGCTGCCCGCCTTCGAGCACAAAAATGTGTTGAGTGTAACGATGGCTCATTCAGCAATGTTGTCTTAAAAAATTGGTCCTAATACAAATTTAAAATTTTGCTTCTGTAGTTTAGTTGCATTACATTTAAATGAAGTTCTTTTATTCGGTAAATATACTGTATTAAAAACCGTCAAGTTGTTTATGACACATCCATTACTATGTACATGTTCCTTAAATATTTAAGGTTTTTTGTTCAACAATGTAATTTCCAGTTTTTGTATTAATAATCCTGATTTTAAAATATTACAGCTGTAAGATGGGCAAGGATTGCAATTAACACCTTCAATTAGATACTCACAATTATTGTATTTATTATTTTGAATAATACGATCTTGTTTTACACATAAACAACGCAATTTACTTAAACCATTGTTATCATCTTGGTATAATTAGTGAACAATTAATGCATTTCAAAGGAAATAAGTTTGAACGTCACAGATTTTAATATTAAAATCTGTCGGCAATAAGAGATGGCACCACAGGTGCTTCATTGAAAGGAAATAATTTACACACGAATTACCTATTCCAATTTTCCATTACAGATTAAATGGCTCTAAAATAATGGACAAATAATGTAATAGCAAATGATAACAGAAGTAGATAAGATTGCTTCTAAATTAGGTAGTTTCCCTTTGTTGTAAATTTAAGGTTAGGAATTACTTTAGTAGTTAGCATTCGAAAAATAAACAACTGTGCAACTCATTCTGAAGATTCTACTGTGGAAATTAATATAGTTTGTAATATTTGTAAAATATTACCTTTAAGGCACGTTGCTGTAATTATGAAAATACTTCAGAACGCACATTTAACACTGGTGGTGGCCAGACAAGTACTAAGTAGGAAATTGTCAGTCAGAATCATAATAAAATCTCCTTGGTGAAGTAAAATAAAATGGAGTTTAAAGAATTTATACATACTAGCTCGTTAAATTATTTACCATTATTTTATTAAATTTTAAAACGTTACTGAATTTATAAATCTTGCTTAATTTCTTATTTTTGGCTTGTCTTAAAATTGTTCTAGCCTATATGAAGTTATCAGCCAGAATTGCTTTGAAAAGCAAAAGCACAAAAATCTGGTGTGATACACGCACACAACTTCCTTTTACAGTGATCTCATAATTAACTAAAAATTTTATTTATAATTTTTAGCATTTGTCAAAAATTACCAATTCTACAAAAACGGTACAAAATAGAGCGTTAGTTGAAGAAGAAAATTTTCTCTAGAATTTTAAGCTGAATTCGAAAATGTAATAATATACCGGGTGTTCTATTTAAAATAGGAGTCAATAAAAAAAAATAGAAAAAAAACAAAAGAAACCCATTTTTGAAGTATTCAACTGGAAAATCACCTATCTCACATCAATACACATTAACAATTTAATAAAAATGTGAAGTTTGAAAAAAATCGTTAGAGCTGTTTTTAAAAAAATCGAAAAACTGAAAAATTATAAGAGTAAACACCTACTTCCAGTTATGCGATTTTCTTCAAAAGCTTACTGTCACATCTACATAGTACACAACACTTATACATGCAGTTTCAAAGCCATACCTCTTTTCGTTTTTGAGATATTCTGTTCTAAGGCTCACAGACAGACACACAGACAGACATACAAACAGACAGACCAATGAAAAAAAATATGTTTTTTGGGTTCAGGGGACTCTAAAACGAGAAGATCTGTTGAAAACTCAATTTCAAATTTTTCGGGTAAATCCAAGACTTTGTTTATTGTAAAAGGAAGTAAAAATATTACACACAGAAAGGATGTGTGGCATCAATGTGAATGTTTGAATATGGAGTATACTTTGTCCTTATAAGTAATATCAAGTGGCTAACCATACCAAATAAATGTATAAACGCATTCAAGTTTTTTAGTTTTAGCTGATAGTGATTTTTTAGCTAACAAATAGTACTTGACAATGGTACTTACTACAAAAAGATTTAGTCTTATTAATAGAGGAGCATATGGTAAAGCATCCCAATAAGAATAACATATGTATGTGTACTATCTGTAACTTCTTTTACCTACCGGTGTAAAGGCTGGTGCTTTGTAAGCTAGCATCTAGCGGTGCAGTGGTCAACTTCGGGTTACAAAGTTGGAGCGTGCTTTTGAGCTTGCGTAGCAACCATTGTGTTGCATGTGTGTTGGTGATATGTTGAGCTTGTTACCCTATCTCTTCGATCTATGGTTCTGAGTAGAACGCAGTTAATTTGGTGCCCAAATGTGAATGGTTTTGCCGATTGCCAAGGCTGCGGTAAAATTTTGCTCACCGTGAGATTCAAACCAAGAACTTGCTTAATGCAAGCCTAACGCACTATTCTGCTTCTTTCCCAATAACAATAACGAAAAACATCGTTTTTCACTAATTTGTATTGGTTGCTTAAGAATAATTTAGGATATGGCAAGTCTAAGGATTAGAAAGCGGATATTTAGGTTGCAAAAAATTTAAAATAGGTGCTTATTTTAGGTTAGAAAAATTCATATTTAGGTCGCAAAAATGTCAAAATAAGTGCCGATTTTAGGATAAAAAAATTAATATAATTTTTAAATAATTTAGAATCAAGTAAAGTCAGGTTCTTAAATTGATTTCTCATAAAAATAAAAAACAATGTACAACATAAACAAACCCCAATATATAATTTAAAAAAACAAGTTATTTATTTTATCCTAATATAAAATAAAATGAAATATATCTATAGTAAACCTCAAATTGAATATAATTTTAATATTTAAAACAAATTGAAAAGTAGAATTCACAAAATTGTTGATTTTAGAAATACTGAAATTATGCAAATAAAAAAACGCTGGCATTTCAAATTATATATTGCTCTAAGTTTACAGTTGTAAAATTTGTTCTCTTGTTGGTAAGTATATTTGTTAACTGGGAACATAAACGTTCAGCATTGTATGATGTTTTATAGGTGCAAACAGGCGCGTGCTGGCCCGCCTGGCTGCTGGGCATTTCCTGGTAGGCCCTGAGTTGCCGGGCCCTGGGACTATTCGTACAATAATTCATTTAAAAATATAAAGTATCAAAATGAAGATCACTTTCGTTTGACCACATTAATAATTTCGTGATCGAGCAAATTATAGTCAGTTTAGAGACCAGATTTGTGGATCATGGATTATTTTATGGTGATATAGAATGCTTCGATCCTCCTAGATTTCCTGAAATTACTGAAAGTATGCCAACAAACTCATTCAACAGAATTTGTGAAGCTATTCCAGCCTTCTAAAAAGAACAAAATCAAGAAAAAGTTCATGACGTTTGCCAAACTGTGGCCTCAGTTGCCAAAAAGAAATTTTAAAAACGTTTATGAGACAGCTAAAATTAAAGACTATGATCAAGATGAACCAGGACAAGAAAGTAAAGAAAGCCTTGACACTGACATTAAAGATGAAATTCCCTGGGCAAATCCAGTCCCCGTCCCCGCTCATAGCTATCATAGTAGACACTGTTTTCGCTATCTGAAGTGCATTAGTTGTTCATCGTAAGTATTTGTGGTTTTATATTCTACTATATTCAATGTGTATGATAGACTCAGATGCCAAATTCGCCCAATTGCTAAAATGAATTTGGTCAATACTGCAACTAAGCAAATTAATTCGGCAATCGAGTGAATTTCGGATTTACGCAATTGAGCTAATTCAGAATCTGAGTCTAATTTATACAATTTTGATCTCAATATCCTAACTAAGCAAATATCTTGTGAAAGTTAATTTCCTAAAGTAAAATTATTAACAACTCGTCTACGCAGCTGTCAGAACATTTGGTAACTCTGTGCTGCTTGTCAAGATCCACCAAGCCACTCTAATGTCAAATTTCTTTCTGTTACCGTATAGACGTCTCGATTTTAGCAGTCGAACATAAAGCTTTGTATACAACTAGTACATAATTTCACTTTATTTCATTTTAGAACCATAATCGTGTTCAACTCTCTCACCACAAAGTAAATTCTTAATTGTACTTAAGACGGGGTAGCCTAGACTTTTATTTAATACAGAATTGAGTTTCTCTAAAACAATTTTTGCCACATTTCCAGGAGCTTTCTCTAGCGTGACATGCATATTTTCGATTATTTGCAAAGAGTCTGTAAGAGCTAACTCTATTGTTTCCAGTTTTGTTGTAATACTATCCAATATCACATTAGAAAAAAATATAATATATCCAATATAATATTAGCAAAAAAAGTGATGTTTTTTTGTTATGGAAGTGCTACACCTCTCATTCCCCCAACAATGAATACAAATAATTTATATGCTATTCCAAAATCCTTTGTGAAACAAAACTCTGTGCCAACATAATTTCAGTTGAAAGAGCGATTTATCAACTGTACCTAACTAGAAATTTGAATGCTTGTAGATTTTTTAAAATTTACTTTGAGGTCTCTTAAGATAAAGCTAAATTTACAACCTACATGGAATTTCTCACCCAAAAAAGTTATTTTTTTTTCAGATAGAAGCAGTATACCTTTGAATAGAAAATTTGATCAAAATTGGTGGAACTTACTCTCCCACTCCTATAGGACAAATATTTTTATGAACAAAACTTACACTTTTCAAATACATATTATTATACACATCTCAATTTTGACTCTATATAATTACAGCAATTCTCTATACTAGTCATATGGGAAAGTAAAAAGAAAACATTATTTGTTGCGGTAGGCAAACAGGAAACCACGTTTTACAGAACACATTTCCCAATAACATAAGGTGCACAAGGTGTTAACACTTACTCCAACGTCCAATATCAAATATGGCATTCCAAGATGATCCATTCAAAGAAAAGTAAAATAAATCTCAAAATCGAAAAAGAAGATTATAATACAACACATCTTTCGTTATTGCTAATTCTAGAGTTTAATGTATAATTTCTTTTATTTTAAGTTACTATTATAATAATTACTTTTATACATACAATGACACAAAGAATAAACGTAAACTTGTATGTATGTATGGGTTTTCCACTTGCTAGCCAGAAAGGTACGTAATTGAAAAACTATGTACACCATTGTTTAGAAGTATTTATATTAGGCATTGTTTTCAATAATAGTTACCTTAATAACATTTACAAATGCCATATGTTGATATTACACGTAAATATCGCAAAATAGAAATACATATTTTCAAAGAGCTCTACATTTCAAGCAAATGTGTTGATATATGTGGAAAATATAATATCGGAAACCTATAGGAGACGGTAGACTTCATAGGAACCGGATGTACATGAACCAAACAAATGATTGCAAGCGACTATTTGGCATATATTGGAAATGTGGAATCTCAGCTTGATAATCCTAAAAACTCCTGGAAGTTCATCTGTAATAAAAGCAATTTTAGTAGTAGCATTTTGTCTGTCATGTCTTGTAGTAATGTTACTGCTACTACTGGTTCTGAAATATCTCATCTCTTTGCTAAGCATTTTGGCTCTGTTTTTGTCAACGTTAGCATCACTCACAGTACTACTTCTAATTTCACACATCTTGGGAAAAACGTTCCTTTAGTTACTGCCGCTCGGGTGGAGGGAGTACTCGCAGCTCCTGATGAGAGTAAGGGCGCTGGACCGGATAAGATTCCTCCCACTTCTCTTTAAAAGATTTTGCCTTATTGGTGGTTGACTTTGCGTATACAGTTGAATATGAGCGCACTATTTAAGGTGTTTTCATGCATGTAGCATACATCCTTTTTATTGTGTATTTTCCCTTGTATTTTCATGCAATAATGCGAGTAGAATCAGCTGTCGCTCGTACATAAGTAAAGCATTATTAACAGCTTTACTGTATATTTGGATGTTGTTCATTCTTGTTGTTTTATGTATATGTATTCTTTTTGTGTAAGCTGTTGGATTTTTATTGCTGGCAGTGTTTGCATGCATTATTTCAACATTCCTGGTGACAACGAGCAACTCCAAAACAATATTAGCTTTTCCTTAGCAGCACTGACGATGTTAATAGTCTTATCCTACCTCTCAGACTGTTTCAGCTAGCAAACCACTCCTTTATCTATACTGTATAACTGCTCTTTTGGTACTAGCACATTTCCTAATATATGGAAACAGGCGCATATTATTCCTGTTTTTAAGTCGGGGGACCATAATAAAATTGAAAACTATCAAACTATCTCGATTTTGCCCTGTCCTGCAAAATTGCTCGAATCATTTACCTATCGTTTTATATTTAAAAATATACACGCCAAGATTATTCCTGAGCAGCAAGGTTTTTTTTCCAGGAAGATCGGTTGAGTCTAACTTAATTCATTACACTGATAAAATATCTCAATCGCTCGATTACAGAACCCAGATGGAGGCTGTGTATACAGACTTCAGCAAGGCCTTTAATAAGATTCAATTCACTTGGGAATAACCGGTGACCTCTTGAGATGGGTCATTTCATATTTATCTATGCAATCACAAATGGTCAATATTAACGGATATGTGTCATCAAGAGTCTTGCTGACTTCTGGGATTACACAGGGAAGCCACGTTGGGCCGCTGTTGCCTAATGTATATGTTAATGACATAAAGGAGTGCTTTTGTGTCTGTAACCTCCTAATGTACGCTGATGACCTGAAGTTGTTCTACAAAGTTAGGTCTGCTGCTGATTCTCAAATGCTACAAGAAGATTTAACGGGTCTTTATAATTATTGTATTCTTAACGGTCTTGTACTAAACTTCGATAAGTGTTTCAGCATATCGTTTACACGGAATCTATCTAAAATTACGTATCAATATTCCTTTAGTAGTAATCTCATTAAATCAGTGTCTAAAGTAAAGAATCTCGGCGTAGTCTTCGATTCTAAATTGATATTCGATGATCATATTGACTACATTTGTAAAAAGGCTTATAAAATTGTTGGGTTTCATAACTAGGTCTACAAGATTGTTCAACCAAATTAAATCTATAAAATGTCTGTACCATTGGCGTAGCCAGAGTTGGCCCTTGGGGAGGGATATAGGTACAATAATAAAAATATATAGTAACTGTTTATTTACGTTTGTTATAGATTGTATGGAAAACAGTGCAAATATTAAAGAATACTGAATAAAAAACAATATTTTTAGAATCGTAGTCGTTATTCAACAAAAAACATTACAAAACAAAATCTAGGCGACGTGGTTTTTTGGTCAGTTTGTCAAATATTTCATCTACTTCAACTAGTATTTCCCGGTGTATCGCCAACATTGCTAAACCGTTAAGTCGATTCTAAAACCAAGAAATGAAACAGTATGATTAGATCTTTGGTATACATGATTTTTATAAAACAAACATGGGAAGTTGAATTCCTCAAATATGTTTTGATTTGTTTTAATGCCGAGAACGTTTATTCTGGTGTGGCTGTTCAAACTGGAAGTGTGCAGAAGACTTTTAGCAGTCTATGAATGTTTGGATATGCAATTTTACTGCACATATCTAGTAGTTCTATGGTTCGTTGTTCTTTAACTGGGAGCCTACTTAACCTTTCAAACCAGAGTTTTAATTCAGCAAATATGCAGCTTTTGGAAACTTCTGGGAGGAAATGTGTTATCAATTCTTCAAACGAATCCGAATTATCGTTGAACTTCTTTTGCGATAGTAGACAAAGAAACCCCTCGAAAACTTTTTTATGACTTGAAAATCTCTCTTAGTTCATTTATAAAAAAGTCAATGTATGGCAAATATATTGTTATTCGAAAATAATCTCTAATCAGATATTCAGAATTCATTGGAATAGTGGAATTCGCTCTATGCGTTTGGTTTTGGACAGTTCTTTTCATTTTGATTTCCGAGTCCACCATACTTGCCGATTTCTAAAATGATTAATAAATCTAATAATAAACTATCGTCCTATCAGTCTTACTTCTGTTGTCTGTAAATGTATGGAGAGAATTATCGTTAACAGCATGGTCCCTTTCTTGCTTGCAAGTAATGTAATTCCAGATGAACAACATGGTTTTATACCAGGTAGATCAATCACAACGAATTTGCTAAGTTGTCTAAATATGTGGACTAGATGTATTGACCAGGGTGAACTCATTGATATAGTATATCTTGACTTTGAAAAAGCTTTTGATCGTGTACCTCATGACCGACTTCTTCTGAAGCTAGAGCATCTTGGCATTTGAGGCCCTTTACTGGCATGGATAAAGTCATTTCTGACCAACAGAACCTACCAAGTAAAAATAGAAGAAACCTTATCAGACACTTACGTCATGAGTGGAGTGCCACACGGCTCTGTTCTTGGTCCCCTACTTTTTGTTATCTATGTTGCAGACCTCAGACACTTGATTGTGTCTACAGTGAGTGTATTTGCAGATGATACAAAATTCTTTGCCAACCCATTAATCGAAAGTGACATCATTTAAGAAAACTTGCAGAGAATCCTTAAGTGGACTGAAGAATGGCTACTAATACTAAACAAAGAAAAGTGTACAGTGCTTCACCTGGGGAAAAACAATACGCATCTTCACTATAGGTTGGGAAATTAAGCAGTTAAAGACGTCACATTGCAAAAGGACTTAGGCATTGAAATAACATATAATCTGAAGTGGGAATACCACATAACCAACATTGTTAAAAAAGCGAACTCACTACTATATTTGATACGTAGAGCGTTTTCAGTAATAACTACAGAATTGTTTGAAAAATTTAGAAAACCTATGTTCGGTCCGTCTTTGAATTTGGCTTTGCGATATGGTCTCCCTATTTCGAAAAGAACATTACCCTACTGGAAAATGTACAGCTAAGAGCAACAAAACACCCAGTCGGCTTCCACCATTTACCTTATGAAGAAAGGCTCAACCTAGCGTCTCTGAAGTGTAGACGTGAACGTTGTGACCTAATTGAAACATACAAGATTCTAATAGGTCAGTACAATTGCAGTGGTTTAAATGATATGTTTACATTTAGTGAGAACCCTCAATTACGTGGTCATAGTGCTAAGTTATGCAAAGATTGTTTCTCTCTGAACACGCGCAAATATTTCCTAACGAACCGTGTAGTGGACTCGTGGAATCGACTTCCGCAAAAAATTGTGAGTGCCGAGACCCTGAATTCGTTTAAAAACAAATTGGACAATTTTCTGCGACACAATCAGTAGCTGTGTTATGTAAAAATATATAATATTACTTGTTTTTTCTTATTTTGTTCTTTTCCAATGATATTAGAAACATCTATTATGTTTATTTTAGGCATATAGTCATGTACAACCAAACTCATATACAGAGGTATAAACAGCTGATAGCTGTCTGCCTTCAATGTGTAAATAAATGAGAAAATATATTTTCAAAATATGTTTACGTTTTAGCATTATAGGTTATATATCGATAACGATAGCAATAATAATGTATAGGTACTTACAACTGACTTGACAAATAAAACGCAAAATTCATCATTTGCGTTGTTTCGAATTCTTGCCAAAGCGAAAACTGCATCGTCAGTCACTGCAATTGCTTCTTTTCGATCAATATCGATTTTTTGTAGAATTCGAGATAAAGGTAAACCAATGTTAAAAATTTGCTCAACAATATGCATCGATATAATAAAATCTACCTCTAGAATATTACTAAGCAACATTGGAGCATCCCCTGAATCTTCCCAAGTAGTAATTTCCCGCAATGTCTCAAAAACAGATTCGTACAACTCTACAAAATCGTTAGCTGCTTCATACTTTGCTGTTCATCTGGTGGCGCATCTTTTAAGATTTTTGGCGTTTTTAAAAAGACATATATACTTTAGATAGTACTAGGGCAGTTTCTGATTTGAGGAACACTACTAGCTTTTTATATAGCTAAATTAAGACAATATGCAGCGCAGTGAACATAAAGGGCTTTAGGATACTTTCTACGAATATGTGATTGCACTCCCGAAAATTTTCCAGACGTGTTACTTACTCCATCATACTCTTGGCATATTAAATAATTTGTATCAATGCCACAGTTTTGTAAACGTCTTCCCTTTTCTGTGTGTCACCGTTAGACTCCCAATCTCTCACTTTTCATTTGAAAAATCCAGTCAATTTTGTTTGCATTTTAATAATACTTTAACTTTAGTGTACTATCTACAAAACTCACACTACTCGAAATAGTCACAGTAATGGAAAATGCGAAAAATATCATCCATTAAACATTATAGAAATCAAGAAAAGCGCACCATTCCATAAGGTACAGCCGCGCAGCTATAACTTTTTTTTTTTTTTATTAATGTTTATTTCTATTTGCAATCTGTAATTTTTTACAATAAGCAAAAAATATGTTAGAGACTAATAAATGACATGAAAACAATGACATGAGGTTGCAATCCAATGATTTACAACACAGAAGTAACTTATAAACTACATGTTTGCTTTATAACACAAGTAACTATTGTATACTTTACATTAAAATCTATATGGCAAGTCCAAAGGTTTATATCTATTTAATCTATGCATATGAGCACTATTATCTAATAAGTTTAGGACCAATGGATTTGAATGAGATTCTATATTACTTAGATACTTTTGACTGCATTTAACAATCACGTCTTTGACCGAATCCACTTTTAAGTCACTCAGAATGTCCACATTATGCACAAAGTAGGGAGCATCGCACATTGCGCGTAAAACTTTGGATTGGAACCTTTCCATTATTTGGATGTTGCAGTTTGCTGCTGTTCCCCACATTTGGATACCATATGACCATATAGATTTGAACGCTGCATTGTAGACAAGAAGCTTGTTTGAGAGGGAGAGTTTCGATCTTCTTCCAAGTAGCCAATAGTGTTTTCTAAATTTATCTCCAAGTTGTTTACGCTTCTTCCAAATGTGGGTCCTCCACGTCAGGCCCCTATCCAAATGCATACCAAGGTATTTTATTTCCGTCACTTGTATTAGCGGTATATTATTAATGTATACTGTCGGTGTAATACCCTTGCGTTTTGTAAAAGTAATGTGAAATAATTTTGCTTCATTTAACTTTACACGCCATTTTTTTGTCCACTGCACGACTTGATCTAGACTCTGTTGTAGGCTATTTGCAGCTGCTACTGGATCATTGTGCTCTACCATAATGACTTTGTCATCAGCAAAAGTTGCAGTAAAAGAATGTTGATTTATAGGCATGTCTGCTGTATAGATCAGATATAATAGCGGACCAAGGACGCTACCCTGGGGTACTCCCAATTTTATTGGATGAAGAGCGGTCAAGTATTGACCAAATTTTACTTGGAAGCATCTTTCTGACAAGTAAGACTCTAAGATAACAAATACAGCGTAGGGGAGGCATTTCTTTAACTTGAAAAGCAGGCCTGTATGCCATACCTTATCAAACGCCTGGCTGTCATTGAGAAATATAGCTGTACAATACTTTTTTTCCTCAAAAGCTTGGTTAATAGCATCTACAACTCTATGTACTTGTTGAATGGTAGAATGACCTTTTCTAAAACCAAACTGGTAGTCTGGGATGATGGAATTTTCCTCTATTATTGGGGTTAGTCTCTTGATTAACAGTTTTCCCAGTAGTTTTCCTGATATAGGTAACAAGCTAATTGGTCTATATGAGTTTAGGTTTACCAGGCTTGGGAATCATAATCACCTGGGCAACCTTCCACTGTGCAGCTATAACTTAACTAATTTGTTCAGACTTGAGGCTAGACAGGTTTGAGCTGAGCTTGCAAGATTCTGAAAGCCGGCTGGCTGATACAGATAAGGTAACTATGGCCACGCCACGTAATACTTATGCAACCGTGCAAGGCCGTAGCCATGGAGGTTTTACCCCCCCCCCCCCCGAAATGCTGACAAAAAATAGGTTTTGCATAAGATGTTATGCATCAGTAAAAGCGTCATAACAGTCTGACAATAAATGATATATTAATACAAGTAATAATAATAATAAAATATTACTATAAAATAATATGTTTGTGGACGCAATGCTAATAATATATTTAATGCATAAAGTATTTTAAAATCTAAAATTGTAAAGGCCGCTTTACATTAAGCAATTCTTTTGCAATGCAATGCAAGGCAAGACGAAAATGGTAGTGAGCGCATGCTCCAAGGCAATTTTTATAATCAGCTGATGCAAGACGAAACCATTAGAGCCGGTTCTAATTTTGTTGCAAGTGACATGCAATTCTAGTAATTTTTTAATAAAAAAGTTTGTTACCAACCATTCAAATTGAAAGTAGCAGTGAACTAACCATTCACTTTTGGAATTTGATAAACACCTTAAAACACGTGCTAAAATCACTGTTAATATAAAATTAAAATGACCACGTACGTATTACTGAAATTGTTTTATTGTAATTGTTGTCAAAATGATATGCACTTTTATGTATTGGTAGTTGGTAGTCTTGTTTACAAACGTCATGTATTGCACCTGACTTGCATAAATGTAAAGTGACAAGCAATATTAATTTTTACATGCAATTCTTCATCTTGCATTGTATTGCACTGGTCTTGCTTAAATATAAAGCGGCCTTAACTATTTATTGCACACTTCAAAAATGCGCACATCTGGGGATATGGGTCAAGTTCAAGACGTTTAGCCTTTCATAGCAAATGACCGCCAACCCAAATGTTTGCACTTAACATTTAAGGGGTGGCATATTTATAGCTCCAAAACCCTTCGCCCATAAATTTTGACGCATACAATACGCACTTCTTTCAAAACGTCTGGCGTGCCAGTACGCAGTCACAATTGGTATCAAATCGCGGCTTTGCCATCGATGTACATGCAACCGTGGAAGGTTTATGTTATACCTACTTATGTTTGTATTTATTTTTGTAGAAGGTACAGGTCGATGTGGTTTCTTATGTTTTGTTACAAAACATGCGGGGGAGTTTATATTGCAAGATTTTAAATGGAAATAATATGGCCAAATATGAAAAATTTGGATTTCGACAAGCAATAGTAAATAATGTAAATTGCTTGATCCTAAAACATTCTAAGATTTCTAATTTTGTCAGCTTCTGAATTTTTATAGTTGTAGCCATTTTAAAAAGTTTTTGACTCTTGGGGAGGATATATCCCCCCCAAATTTGCTTTGGGTATTGGGTATCAAAAATTTTGTGCTAGATTTAATATGCGAACCCTTGTAGAACGTAGACTTATGTTCGATGAGCTTTCGTTACACAAAATAGTTGAAAGAACTGTCGACTCTCCGCATATACTTTCGAGGATTAACTTCAGGGTGCCTGCATTTAATAGCCGCAGTACTCACACGTTTAAATCTAATAATGCAAATATTTCTTGTACCTTAAATTCCTGTATTTCAAGAATGCTAAACTCACACAACAGCAACTTTTGTGATATTGATTTGTTTGCGCTAAACAGAAGTCAATTTAAAAATAAAATAAAGTGTAAGATAGTTTCAGTACGAAATACTTAAACTTAGTATATAAATTTACTGTTGATTTGCTAGAATTAAATTTAACACTATGATTTTTCACTATACGTATCATTCATTTGTTTTTGTCTTTTAATGTTTAAAATAATAGGTATAATTTTCAATAATTTATTATTTATAGTATAGCTTCTATTTATGTTGATTAGTGTATCCTTTGTTGGGATTTTTACCCTGTTTGGATATTCCTTGTATAAATAAATAAATAGAGAAAATAATTTAAATTTAAATACAAAATATCATTTAATATTAGCACATTTATAAATAATTGTATAAATCTTATGTGACCTACCTTTTAAGTAATAACATCCGTACAACAAAACTTCGGGTACAGGCTAGTGGAACGATGCTGGGTAAAAATTAAAGTGCTGCTACTCATCAGAATAAGAAAAAATGTCTCAGTACTTGCTAAATCTAGATTTTCTCACATATTTTTGATAAGGAAAGTGCTGAAATATTAAAATGTATCTGGGTATTTCTTGACATGGAATATTATAGTTTTCTTCTGACAACTCTAGATCATATTTTTATGTAATTTTTGATTAGTTATTTTGTCCATTTCATTTCAAACGGAATATGAGTGTTATTATAACAGCTTGAGCAGTAAAATTAATTCAAATAAACAACAAACAAAAAACTTCTCTTGTAAAATATTGATAAAAAGTACTATTTTGCTTAAGCATTTTCTTGAACACCGCGACGAGGGTATAGTGTTGTATTAGAAACAGCTTGTTTTAATAGTTTTCGTCATTTGTTACTTTTTATAAGAAACAACGTTGCTAACCTGTTACGTCAAGATCATCATTCAACGAAAGTACATTAATTTAAAATTACTTTTCAAGCAAGTTAACGTGAAATGGCAAATATAAAAAAGATGTTAAAATAAATTTGGTTCAACAATTTAAATGTGAGGGAGATTTTTTGAGTTTTTTTATAACCAATAACTTGAAACTGAATTCATAGATATACAGGGTGTAACAAAAATGTAGGCCGCTACTTCAGGAGCGTATTCTACTCGTCAAAATGATGAAAAAAGGTGATATAGCATATGTCCAAAAATGAGTCGTTTTCCTGTTACAGTCATTTTTGTGTTGAAACTTAAGATAATTTATGAAGGATTATTATTTTATTTTCAGCCATAATGAAATAAGAGAATTAATTATCCATGGAGATGATATCAGTTACCATTCGAAGAAAGTTAAAATGTATCTAGTGGCCTTCCATCAAATAAACAAACAAAAAATTAATTATTCCGAGTGTTGACATAACTTGCCAGGTTTTTGTAATAGGAAAACAACTCATTTTTGGACATATGTTTATATAAACTTTTTTCATAATTTTGATGAGTACCGTAAAACGGGGCTATTTGGAACATGCCTGCCTATTTGGAACAATAGGTAACTTTTTTGAATTTTCCGGCATACCAACTCATTCCGATGACAGGTTGGTTCGTATATGTGACCACAGCTGGAAAACAAAATTCACTAACAAATGTTTACATTTGGTGACATTAATTTAATTTAATTTAGCCCCAATTAGCGGTCTAAATCAAGATAAGTTTTTGTTATTTTTGAATATCTCGAAAAGTCTCTCCTCTAGTGAGATGATTAAATAAATTATGAAATTTCTTTATCTGAAGTTATTTAGTACATATCCTCAACAACAAATTTCTTTGTTTACTTTTTTTTTACATTTGATAGTAACGGGTGGAGCAGCTAAACTATATCAAAACTAACATTTGCAAGGTAATTTTGAACGCCTGAAAATGCCCTCAAAGACCCTGTTATCTCTCAAAGCCGCCATTTTTGTTGAGTTATTTTATTAATTATAAGGCTATAGTTTTATTATTGTTTTTGTATGCAGTATTATACCGGCTGACAATAAATGATTCATATTTTCTTAAGCTGGTATGACACGATACTAAATTTATGGGAAAATTTACGAATAAATTTTATAAAAAATTTACTAGTAAATTTTTTGCTTAACCAGAAAATTATACATATGCACCATATTCAATATCTTTTCGTAAATTTTGTTGTAAACCTGCGCAGTAGTCAAATATTTTAGGGATATTTATAATTTATATACTGTAAAGTTGATGGAATTTCTATTTGGCACACATAAACACAAATGTAACCTAAAAATTGTACGATTAGCGAGAATTAGTAAGTTGAGTTGAATTTTATTTTATCATGAGCGACTGTGAAGATTTATATTTCTTATGTAATGTCGCAGAACAATACTGTTATGTTGTGTTAACCTTGTTTGTGGTCAACATTCACTTAAAACTAGGGTCCCTAGATTTCTAACTAGTGTGAAGTTACCATCTGCGCAGATTTACGCGCACATTTATGTTTACGTCCAGGTTATTTAGGACGTGTTTCTAATTAATTTACGCATAAATTTACTAGTAAATTTTTTATACAATTTTCTGTTGGCAACGTGTAAAAATTTTAAAAATAATTTATGAAAAAATTTACTCGTAAATTTTCGCATAAATTTAGTATCGTGTCATACCAGCTTTAGGTTGGTACCGTTTATATTTACTGCGTTCGGAAAGGTACCTCTGACAGCTCTGTTTCCTCGAGATCGTTCATTCATCTCACTTCCACCCGCGCCGATGGCTATTATCGATCTCTTTTTGCGAATAATTTCGAGGAAACAGAGCTGTCAGAGGTATTGTATTGTATTGTATTGTATTGTATTTTTATTCATCATAATATACACCGTGGTGCTTAGATATGTCACAATTCCAGTTTAAATATAAAAAATATAAAAATAAAAAAATACAATGCATTTACAGAAATAGTCAACTACAGATAAATACAGTAACAACAAAAATACTAAAGTCAATAAAACAAGACAGTCTTAATTTTCAACAAATCTGAAATCGGAAAGTTCATAGTAGACATTGGCCAGAAGATGTTTTTTAAGCTTAACTTTGAAGAGTTTTGTTGGGGCATTTTTGAGAGTACTAGGAAGCGAATTAAATAATCCTATTCCGAAATTATGTCGTTTAGTGGACGTTAGTCTCTGCTGCGGAACCTGTATATCGCCTCGACTGCGGGTGTCGTAACCATGGGCATCGCCGTTTTTTGTATAATAGCCATAATGTTCTTTTATGTATAATAGATTACAATATAGTATTGCTGACGGTAGCGTTAATATGTTATATTTTTTAAACAATGGTTTACAACTGTCTAACTGACTCGCTCCCGCCAACACTCTCAAGGCTCTTTTTTGTACAATGAAAATTTTTTTAATATGTGTAGAGGTACCCCAGTTTATTAGACCGTACGTCATTACACTATGAAATAATGCGTGGTATGTAGTAATGGCAGCATCTAAGTTTACACGATTTTTTATTTGTCTAATTACATAAATTGTTCTTGATAACTTAATTGAAAGATTGTCAACATGTGCTTGCCAAGTTAGTTTGTTATCCAAGGTAAGGCCTAAAAATTTGACGGTTTCACAGACATTTTGTTTATTTGAAAATAGTAAAGTGGTAGTTTTATTTTGGTTTAAACAAAGCTTATTTGCCTGGAACCAATCTGAGGCTTGGTTGATAATGTTGGTTTGTAACTGATTGACTAGAGTTTCATCTTCTACGTGGTTTGCAAAGGTCGTATCGTCTGCAAATAAAGTCGTGAAAACTGGGATGGCATTAGGCAAATCGTTAACATAGATTAAAAATAATAACGGTCCCAATACACTTCCTTGTGGGACACCATGTTGAATTGAAGACATCTGGCTATACTGACCTTTGCAAAATACACATTGAGATCTGTCAGATAAGTAGGATGACATTAGTTTTAGAGTTACTCCCCTGCAACCGTAATACTCCAGTTTATCTAGTAAAATGCTTTTTGAGACACAGTCGAACGCCTTGCTTAAATCAAGAAATAGTGCAAAGGAAGATTTTTTGTTTTCCAATGATTCTGTTATATAATTAATGAGATTCAGCACGGCTCCCGACGTGTCCCTTCCTTTTCTGAACCCAAACTGTCTGTCCGTAAAAATATGGTTGGTTTCAAAGAAATTTAGAATTCGAACTGCAATAATTTTTTCTATAATTTTGGCCAAAATGGGGAGAAGCGCAATGGGTCTATAATTGGATCTATCATCAATTTCACCCGATTTATATAGAGGTATAATTTTGGCTTGTTTCAATTTATTAGGAAATATGCCCGTCTTTAATATGATGTTTGCAATATGAGCTATCGGGGCAGATAAACATAAAACATTTTCTTTGTACATACAAACCGATTGATTATATAGGTCTAATGATTTTGACTTTTTTAATGCCTTTATAATATCTTCTACCTCGGATTCCTCAACAGCATATAAGAAGAGTGATTGTTCATTGTTTACTGGTAATTTCTTTAGATAAACACTGTGTGAGTACTTTGATGGGGGAATATTTGATAATAAATCGTCGGCTACATGCACAAAGTAGTCGTTGTGAGATTCTGGGGAAATCACACTTACCACTCCATTGCTATTGATATTGTTTACACCTTTTTTTATTATTCTCCATATTGTTCTTTGTTTATTATCAGACTCCAAGATTTCTTTACTGATTTTTTCTTTTTTTAATTTTAAGATTTTTTGTTCGTATTCGTATTTTTTTTGTTTAAATTCAGCCGATAGAAGATCATTATTTTGCAAGTTCAATTTCAAAATGTTTCCAAGACGATTTATTTCTTCCCTGTCCGAAATCTTTCTGAACGCAGCTATTGGTGGCACTGTAAGTCTGTGTCAAAACTGACACAAAACCTAACCTGCTAACCTCAAATTTGACATAGACTTACAGTGCCACCAACATAAACAGTGCCAACCTAAGAAAAATAATCACAACCATTTATGGTCACCCGGTATTTGTGTTGCTATTATTTTAAATAGATTATTACCAAGTTATTATGCAGTTTTACTTTTTTTCTATTGTTTGAAATATATTAAAACATATTTTCAATTTTGTTTAAAACAGTCTTGTTGTTTTTCAAGATTTATTTTTAGATTTTCATAAATAAAGAACGAATGTAAATAAACACCGTGTTCGTTATATAAAATACCATACCTAAAACTTTTTATACCTGTAAAAAAGCTTGCATAACAGATTTGCTTAATTTTTTTAATATAAATTGTGATTATATTGCTGCCTATTTGGGATAAATATGGTTTGGAACATTTTTCAATGATAAAATTCAGATCGTTGCAAAATTGCTGTGTAATTTGAAACATCAAAAATTTGTAAATAAACAATCAGAAAAATATTTTTTTGGTTACATGCCCACTATTTAAGTGTCCGAAAATATATTTTCTTACTAATGCCATTTATTGTTTCTTACCAAAAAAATTTACTGCAAAATTAAAAAAGAAAAACTACTAAAATCGTTCTTACGTTACTAGAATACTCTCCTGAAGTAGCCGCCCACATTTTTGTTACGCCCTGTATATTGGTATTTTATTGTAATTTTTTCAGAAAAATGTAATTCACTTAAGAAATATCAGTATTTCATTACTTCAATTATGCAAAATTGTATTTGGAAGAAAGTTAAATATTTTTTTATCATTGTATTTTTGCATTAATCTATTGAAGTTATTGTTTAATTTTTAATTACCAATATGAACAAATTTTACAGAAGCCTCTATCGTTTTGAGTTACAGTATTGCTTCTATCCCATACGCTACTGTCATTAAAAAGCGATTCCCACAGATGCTTTAATTTAAACGTTATGTTTATTCCCTTCTAACCTTATATAGAAAATTTAACTTACTATGTACTGGTAAGTTATAGATAGACATGTATGCATGATGAAAGAAATAGTTTGTAGATTTACGGAGAAACTCAACATATATATAAGTAATTGTAAGATAAAAAAGCATACTATCTATTTTAGCATGTATACTGGTTAGAACTTTTGTATTGCAACAATCAAACCATAAACGAGATACTTTTAAAGAACATTTTGGCTTCACATGAATTATAAAGTAAACAATTGAAATTATCAAATAAGAGTTCTTTATTACATTATAAGTTACAACATATAAAATATAATATAATATGAAGATATACATTGGGCGAGTTTAAAATAAATACAAATAATTCTAGCATAACAATCATTATTTAACTTTCTTCTTCCAATTTTTATATTTTGATGCTTCTTTTTTCTTGTTTTTGATAGAAGATAACATAGCAATAATATGCAGATTATCAGTATCAGTACTGGCGTCCTTACATTTTTGACCAGTGGTTTGTCGAGTTTTAGGTTTCTGAACTGCAGTCCTTTGGGCAGTGGGTTTTCGAACATGAATTCGTTGATTAGCAGGTTGTATCACATATGTTCGCTGTGTAAAGCAAGTTTTTTGAGTAGTGGGTGTACTAATGCCTGCTTGTGGAGTACTTGATTGACAAACATATGTTCCTCCAGTACTGTGTTCAGCACGTTGTACCACGTATGTTCGCTGCGTAAAGCAAGTGTTTTGTGTAGTGGGTGTATTAATGCTTGCTGGTGGAGTACTTGATTGACAAATATATGTTCCTCGAGTACTGGGTTGACACACATATGTTTTCTGTGAACTAGATGGGCTAGAGCCTGTTTCTTGAGTACAGGGTGAACTAACGTACGTTTTCTGCATACTAGGTGGACAAACATATGTTCCTTGAGAAATTGGTGAACTAGCTTGCGTTGGTCGAGCACTGGGTGGACTAACAAGCGTTCTCTGAGTAATGGGATTAGAGTATGTTTTTTCAGAAATAGATGGACTATCGTTTTGAGTACTAAAAGGACTAATGCATGCTCCTTGGGTACTTGGTTGAGAGACATACGTTGACAGAGTAATGGGTGAATCAAAATATGTGCGTTCAGTACTAGGTGGAATAATGTACGTTCCTTTACTGATTGATGAACCAGTATACATTTGCTGAGTATTAGGTTGACAAATATAAGTTCGTTGAGTGCTGAGTGGCCTGCGTTGTTCAGAAGGTGGCCGTTGAATATTACAAGAAGCAAAGTAACGAGTTTTAGTGGTTCGAGTACAATACGGTCGAACTTCAGATTGGCGAGCTTTCATAGGTTTAGGTTGCTGGCTTTTAAGTTGTTGAGTACCGATCTTCTTTAATTTAGACTTCTCACTTACTTGCTGTTTTTGACTTAATTGTTGACTATTAACCCCTTGTTTCTTATATTTTTGATTTTTTAAATCTTTATTAGTCGATTGTTTCAATGGCCAAGCTTCTGAAGCTAATTTTGGCTTATGTGGTTGTTGCTTATTTGTCTTAGCTGGTTTTCTTTTTTCTTTCTGCTTTTTGGAAGGAGCAACACGGGTTGTGGGTGGAATCTTAAAATAAGCATTCTCCATGACCCCAGTAGCTAATACACGAGAAGGTTTTCTTTCTCTTTTTATACAATTTTCAATATAGCTGTCAATTGCTTTCGTTTGTTGTTTAGGTTTTCCATGTAGTCTTTTTAGACGCATTATAAAGTCTGCTTTTGCTTCTAATTTTGTCATATCTATATTTTTGGCTTCGGTTTTTTTCCCTCCAGGTTTAAAATATGTGTTTTGAGGTCTTTTTAACCCTAGAAGTTCCCATCTTGATTTACTTGTCATTTTATTCCCACATCCACACTGAATGTCTTTATCCACCTGTTAGAAAAACAGTTTGCAGTGTTATTTTATTTAAAATTAAAACATAAGGATGTACATTTTAAATCCACACTATAGTTTCTTGTGTTTCAAATATTCATATAATTACAAGGACGAATTCCAAAGAAACACTTCAGAAGATCACAAGTGAAGTTTTTATATAGATTATTGTTAATACATTTAATATGAAAATAATAATTCAGAAAATATATGATGTAGTTGTAATAAAAATTACTTCAAAATATAATAGAAAGTGTACGTAATTGTTCATGCTATCATTGCTACTGTATCAAAGAACATGATTTTTAATATATTTCTTCAATTTTCGTCACCAGTTAGCGTATCGACATCCAGTGTTGGATATATAGTCCTTGCTAAAACATTTCTATATTAATTAAAAACATAATTTTGATTTATTCCATTCAATGTGCTTAGCCATGAAAACCTCTGATATAATTAACTTTCAAGATGCCTGTTCTTCGTACAGAGTACAAATGTTTGTCTTTTTTTCTAAATCTTACATGAATTCTAGAGCAGGCAAGTCAAACATGCGGCCCTTTACAAGCACACCTGCGGCCCACATAAATGACACTATAGCGATTAATTGAAGTAATTTAGGTAATTCTGCAATAATTTTTATTAAATAACTTCAATTAGTTGTCGTGTGCAGCCCTAATGACAACACAAATATACCCATATGGCCCGAGGGACAGTCAGATTGACATGCCTGTTCTAGAGTGTCCCACTCCTCCCTCACTCAATACGCTAAACTAAAAAATAATGCTGCAAAGCAACATTGTAAGTAAAAAAAGGAAAGTATATTCTTCCGAAAAAAGTTCTTCATAACTCTATTATGCTTCACGTTAGAACTGGACAAAGTGATTCAGTCTTGAGATTAGACTCTTTGAGTTTCGTTCAGCTCTGGCATTCGATTCGATTCAGTGATTCAGCTCCAAAGATTCACATAATTTGTTCTTCAGCTGCATTGCGTAAGCGTCTGAATGGGACTGAATGAAAATAATCATTTGAGTTATTGCACCGGACCGCAGCTAGGGCGCTCACCGATGAAAAGTATCCGGTGTCTTACTGATAAGCAAAGGTAAAAGGCCAAATAGAAATTAGCTATATTAGTTTTGTCAGCATTATATATCGTATGATTAAATAAATGTCAGCTCGAGTTTACTGTGGTTCCATATGTGTACATGATTTCGAAAAATATTTCATATTAGTTTCTGAATTAACTAATAGAACAATATCAATTTAGGTAATTCGAGGCACTGCTAAATAAATGTAGCCACTAGACAGTTATTTGCAAGGCGTACTTTGCTTTCTTTGTAAGCGATCGCCTTTGCTGTGCCGTCTGATGTGCAAGATATATTATAATTCCCAGTTTCAGTCACTATACGCTTAACTTAAACGACATACAAATTGATAATCAAAATGAGCTATTCACGGCTGACCATGTCCAGACTCAAATGTGAAAAATGAGTCAGTGAATTGAATTAGAGCTGAATCGTTCACGAACGACATACCTCTACTTCACGTATCCCAGGAAATGTGTATATAATTGTCGTTCGCCTTGTATAGATTAATTAAACTACAGCTTTAGTGTAATAGTAAAAATAAAATAAAAAAGTATACCGGTATATACTTATTAAATGTTGTATTCATAAATTACAGCATGATTTTTAATAAACTCCCTGTATATATATATATATATATACTAGCAAGATGCCCATTCTTCGTATGGATTACAAATGTCTGATTTTTCTTCTAAATCTTAAATGAATTCTAGAGTGCCCTTCACTCAATACGCCAAAAAGTTTACCACTTTTCACCCCTTAGCGGTAGTTCAAAAAATTCTTTCAACCCGTCTTATCGTGAAATGAACCCAGAGTGAAAAAAATTAATCATTTTAACCCCCTACCCCTTTTCAGTTTCACCCTTTTGAAGATTTGAAAAACACATCTATATGCCACAAAAGGATGCTCTAACTCAACAAACACAGGAGATACAGGGGGTTCTATAATAATTCACCCCGAATGCAGATTTGCACCTCAAAGGGTTGGTAAAGGCAAAATCCTAAAATGTGTTTTTAGACATTTGCATTGGATACCTATGCAAGCAAACACGAAGTCGATATCTTATCGGGTCTAAGATATATTAAGGAATTCGTAAAAACACAGTTTACCCCTTTTCACCCCTTAGGGGCAAATTTTTCAAAATCTCTTACACCACTTTTTGTATATTTTAAAAATACATCTATATGCAAAGAAAAAAATTTTCCAGCTCAATAGACATAGGAGATATGAAGGGTTCTTTAATTCACCCTGAATCCATATTTACACCTTTAGGGGTTGATTATCTAGTGAAAAATCCTGAAATACGTTTCTAGGCATTTGAATTGAAAGTCTTTGCAACTAAACACCAAGTCGATATCTTATCGGGTCTAACAGATATTGAGGAATTCTTGATAACACATTTTACCCCTTTTCACCCCCTTAGGGGTCGAATTTCAAAAATCCCTTCTTAGTACCACCTTATGTAACAAATTAAACCTTCCACCCAAATTTCAAGTTCCTAGTATCAGTAGCTATGGCTCTGCGTTGATTAGTGAGAGTTGTGACTTTTGTTTATATAAATATACTAGCTATTACCCGCGACTTCGTTCGCGCGATGTTCGTTATTTGTGTATTAAATAATATTTTCTGTCATCCCATCCCATCCTATCCCCGTCCCCGTCCCTTTCTCCGCCCCCGTCTCCGTACCGCCCCATCCCATCCCGTCCCGTCCCGTCCCGTCACGTCCTGTCGCCCCCCTTCCCTACCATCCCTTCCCTTTCCTTTCCGTCCCGTTCCGCCCCGTCCCTTCCTTTAACGTCCAGTCCCGTCCCGTCCAGTCCCCTTCCCTTCTATCCCACCCCTTTCCTTCTCTTTCCGTCTCGTCGCGCTCCGTCCCGTCTCGTCCCTTCCCTTCCCTTCCCTTCCCGTCCAGTCCCGTCTCTTCCCGTCCCGTCCCGTCCCCTCCCCCCCCCTTCCATCAAATCCCTTCCCTTCCCTTTCCGTCCCGTTCCGTCCCACCCTGCCCCGTCCCGTTCCTTCCCTTCCCGTCCCGTCCCGTTTCGTCCAGTCCGTCCCGTGCCGTCCAGTCCAGTCCCGTCCCGTCCCTTCCCTTATGTCATGTCCACCGTCTTGGACTTAACAATAAATGCCATTTTCGCAATCAACGTCCCAAAAAACCTCAATAACGACACCCATATCGTATTTTAGGCTTATTTACCCCATTTCACTCCCTAAGGGGTTGATTTTTTTGGAAAATCACAAGATACGTGTTTGCTTATTTGTTTTTAGGAGTACTCCTACGAAGTTTCAAGTCAAAATTTCTATTTAATATTATTTCTCCATACAAAATTGGAACCCCCATTTTACCCCTTTAGGGGTTGAATTTCGAAATATCCTTCCTTATTCCTTGTATACATCATAAAGGGAACCTCTGTGCAAAATTTCAGCTTTCTAGGTCCAAGGGTTTGGGCTGGGCGTTGATGAGTGAGTGAGTGAGTGAGTGAGTCAGGACTTTCAGTTTTATATATAGAGATATATACAGCGTGTCCTAAAAAGTTCTCTACAAATGGGCAACTTTCTTATTATGAATTTCTCAAAAAAATTATTCGTTACAAAGAGTCCTGCATCAATTTGACTTCAATAATCAAGTAACATATTTCAAAAAGATCTGTTAGTATACAAGGAAAATCAAAATTACTGAATAGTAAAGCTTTAACTCATTTTACATGTGCCTCCATATAGTCACATGGTTTCCCATTAAAAATTAGAAATTGTTTACTCCAAGTTTACCTACATAAGATGTTTTATTTTGTTTTCTAATTTTCAATGGGAGACCATGTGGCCACATGGATTATATTGAGGCACATGTACAATGAGTTAAGGCCTTACTCTTCAGTAATTTTGATTTCCCTGCATCCTTGTATACTAGCAGATCTTTTTGAAATGTGTTACTTCATTATTGAAGTCAAATTGATGCAGGACTTTTTGTAAAAGAATACATTTTTTTCAAAAATTTATAATAAGAAAGTTCCCCATTTGTAGAGAACTTTTTAGGACACGCTGTATATATAAATAATTTTACTTCATTCGAGTATTATATACTTAAAACAGTTTTGCCTCAATTTATTGTGCTGTGTTATGCAATATTAAATTTACTGAATGAATTAAAATTAAATTGGGAAATGCTGCAAGAAATTATACAAAATGACAAATAATTATCCTGGTCAACTGATATACAAAATAATATTCGTAGATTTTTACAATTCTTCAATAAAAATTTCGTAGTTTTGGCGTAATTGGAAAACAAAACAAAACAAATAAAATTGTAGGTACACTTTCAGTTATATTTTGAATTTTAATTATTTTTAAATATTTGATCAGTTGAGTTGATTAGTCCATGTATATTTAAACATATTAACTTAGATCTAACAAGAATTGGTAAGGTTATCTACATTTCATTCATATATTTAATACTACTATATTGCTAGCGCCTGTAAGTGGGGAGGTCACACCTAAGTGAGACAGACAACCAACTCTTCTACGTACTTGGTGAGCTGTGCGCAAGCGTCGTCTGCGCGGTGGGAAGTGAACCTCATGGTCAAGTTTCAAATTCGCTTCTAAAGGCGGCTTCGAATTCTCAGGCATGCGCACGAGACGTGTAGTACTCAGAGTGAGACTATGTTAGTGCCGTAATGTTTTTCACCCATTCCCAGACCCTACTAGCAATATAGAAGTAATACATATATGGTTTCATTCCTAGCTCTTATGGTTAGGGAGCTTAGAAAACTACGAACAATAGTGATTCGAAAAAATAAAAGTTTGAATTGTTCATTTAAAGTAAGTTGTAATAATGTTACTTGCAACAACGAAAATATTTGAAGTTGCTGATTTAAAATACTGGAAAACATTTAGTGAATCTGGAAACCACTTAATATGAACTTACCATTTTTATAGGTTTGTATAATTTCATGGGTTCTTCTTCCTGCGAAACTTGCTCGTCTAAATGAATCTTAGGACATAATTTTATGTCGGTACCTAGCGACATTGGTGTAAAATATTTTCTAACAGCTAAACGTCGCAAACGTTGAGGCATATTTGGCTTCGTCTCTATTCGCATATCTTTATTCCTACTTATTGCTGTAAAGTTCAAATCTATACTTGTCTTTGTATTTGATAATTCTTTCAATAACATTCCTATATAGCGGTGTACTTCTTCTTTGCTAAATTTATACAAATTTGCTTGATGTTCCGAGAGCTTACATATAAATTTTTGCAACACTTTTGATTTAATTATAGCAGATTGGGAATGGATTTTAAGTGTCAAGCAATAAGCCATAGGTGATCTTAAAGGATTTCTTTGAAATTTTGATGGTAAAAGATCAGCATATCTATAAGATGTTGTGAATCTTGCAGGATATGGTTTGAATTTGTAGGTTCGAACTTCTACGGAACGATACTTTTCAGAACTGTTGGCAATTTTATCATAGAATTCAATTACGGAATTATTATAATTAGTTGCCTCTGTCATACGTTCTCGGTATGCTTTAACATCCCAAAACTTGGTTGCAGAAAGATCTCTGTTCAAAACAAAAAGTTTTTGAAAGTCTTCTTTGTCATGTGCTTTGCAACAAACATTATTAGAATGGCAGACTATATAATCGGAGTTTCTACAACAACTACCATCGTAATTGACAAAAAATGTCTTTTTATAGCTATCAGAAGTTTCTAATAGTCGAGTATTTGCAGATGCGGGATGTATGTTTTCATACATAGGTTTTACGTTTATGGTAGTAGTGCTAGTCTGATTACAGCTTTGACATAAATTTGATTCTATGTGTATATGGTCGTTATTAACACTAGTACGGATTAGCCCATCTATATTAACTGTGTAGAATCCTTTCTCTGTTGCAGTGATGATTTTGTTATTTGGTAATATAATTTTTGCTCGATGATTAGATGTACTATATAGTATTGTTGCATAATTAGGGTGTTCAAATTTATAAACTATATTTATCGAAATCCAGCCATCCTGTTCTGAATTAACTTCTTGAAAGTATTTTCCCAACATAAACCTCATATTTGATGATAAAAGTGAAGATCCAGTTGATACAGTGGGCTCCCATGAAGAACCATCTAGCTCATCAATTCCTATCATTTTTGGTTCAACGATAGGCCATGTACTTATTCTTGTCCCATCATAAAATTCAGTTGTTAGTACACCATTTGCTGTTAATAAACATTTAACACCATCATCTCGTGTGTAATAGTATTCTTGGTAACCATCAGGATCTTTGAGTTTATGATGTGACTGAAAGATTTTATCTTTATAAGCGATACGAGTCCCTGTAATTGTGCATTTTCTACCATCGTCAGCAATTAAAACAAATTTTAGAGGATCTTTAGTTTCATGAATTGTACACTTGGATTTATTGTATGTTTTTCGTAATTTGGGAAATACAGAGTAATACCTGTATTTTCCGCCAATGATGTGCTTCTGTACATGACAAACCAAACGTTGTATTTTTCTTTGAAACCTGGATGACACATATTTTTCCTGTTCTTTGAATGCTAAAGGATTGTGTTGTCCATTCTGTATTAATTTTTGATTACTTATTGAGTATTTTGCATATGTTCTTTCAATTTTATGTGGTAATTCACACTGAACCATTTGTCCATTGGTTGATACTATGTCAATAGTACCATCACATTTCCTTATTACTAAACGTCCACTTCGAATGAAAGTTCTGGATTCTTCTCCAACTACAGCTTTGGTTTGCGGACCTTCATGCAGATATTGTTGCTTGATGTTGAATGGCTCATTGTTTATTCCAGGTATAGTGTAAATTAATAAACCAGATGGTAAAGATAATTTCATGTCATAAAAATGGTCATTAGTAAATCTAGCTTTGCTCATTTTTATAGGCAAAATGTTGACTTTCTTTACAGTTTTTTTAATTTTGTAATGAGGATGTTTACACAATAATTTTATGGTATTCTTTCCAATTTGAATGTGTATATATGATTTTATACGTTTAATATATACAAATTTATGAAGTTTGCTTGATAGTATTTTAAACAACGGTATTTGTCGTTGTTTAGCTTCGTCTATTTTCATTAGTAAGTCTTCCACAAGAGAAGTTAATGATATATATGAAAGTGTCAAATCTAGAGTTTGTAATTCCTTTACACTATGTTCTAATAGTGAAGAACTTCGAACAATATTAGAGTCATCAACTACTAATGGTAAGTTCTGTGGTAGTTTGTAAGTTATTGATTGGCCACTGTGACTATTTAAAGAGACGTAGCTTGGACTCGTTATGTCTATTGGGCAGAATTCAATTTCTCCTCTTTCAATGAAGGTAAGAGATGGAAAAATGAAATTATTTAGCTTAATTTCAGATAAAATTGCGGATCGATGTGTTTGTATTGGAACGCAATATTTACCATAAGTATTGGATACCTCATTATGATCAGCTAGAGCTGGTAAATTTAATACAAATTGTTGCAATTCTTTATCAACGTGTAAAGAATTTGCATTAGAGACATCACTGCTTGCATTCGTGTTACCAGATACTATTTTGCAGGTGGTTTCAAAAGCATCAGAGAAAGTACTAGATGTAAGACTTGAATGCAGATCTGTGAAATCCAATTTGAAGACTGGCATTTCATTTACCTTATTAAGAACTGAAGAGTTATAAGAAACAGTAAGGTGACTCACGGGTATAAAAGAAATGTTAGAATTGGGCATCCATTTATCTTCGTCACATTCTGAATTTTGTTTACTCAGGGTAATACCGGATAAATTCAATTCATACAAATCCTCGTCGTCTAACTCTGAAGAACTTTCCATAATATTTTCATTAACTGCAGTAGTTGCGTTGTATGCGTAATAAGGTTTTAAATATTTGTAGGATTTCATATCTATATTGGACTTTTTTGAACTTAATATAAAACTCTGTTCTGAACTTTCTGTGAAAATGTGTTTCGGACTTATTGTTACAGCCGGTTTTGAGTTTCTTGATAATATTTGTGGTGAAGTTTTTGCAAAACGCTGTTCTGCACCATTTGTAAAAGTCTGTTTAGGACTTATTGTAGAACTACCCTTTAACAGTCGTTTACTTAATTGTTGACGTGAAATTAAACGATTTTTGGTATAACTGCTATACTTTGAGCAATTATTTGAATATTTCATTAATGCAACACTAATATCATCGCCAGCCCAAAATGAATGACCATCTGTAACAAATTTTATTGTAGGATTGCGTGGATTTATTAATCCTGTTAAATGCATGGGTAGTATCCTATATATAGCTACTATGGAAGTTTTAGAAGGGTCTGCCAAAGGGTTTGGTACCCCAAAATCTATATCACAGTATTCCATTTCCACAGTATAAAAGACATTTTTGTCTCGAGGTCGATAAGTTGAATTGGGATTAAGTTTGACCTTACGCTTTTTACGTTTCTTAATCAGTTCTCCAATAATTAATTGTCCTTTATTAATTTTGGGTGGCCTGTTGAAAGCTATGATAGTGCCATCAGCCAGCGTAAAGTGAAACATAAAGGGTTCTTTTGAAGTTCGTCTCTTATCGATGTAATGCACAATGAAACTATTATCCTTAATAGTTACATTTATTGACACTTTCTTTGGCTGTCCATAAAGGGTGGTCTTATCAACAGTTACTTTATATCCATCTAAACTGTGAAATGTTATTAATCCTCCACTTATTTGTAGACGCGATTTACCATAGTCATAACCAAGAAAACTATTTTCACATTTTAAGCTATTTCTGGATGTTGATGGATTCTTTTGCAAATGAGCTTCGTTCAGTTGTGTACTGTCATTTATTTTTGAGTTGTACTTTTTTTCTTGTTGTTTAAGCCAATTGGCCTCTTCATGCATAATGTACCTACAAAAATCACGTAGACCAACTCGAGTTCGTATGCTCTGCTGCCACGTTTTAGTACTGATTCCAAATTCATCGGCATTGTTATGGAAACGTAGCAACATACTATCAGTAAATAGACAATGATGCTGGTCAATGCAAATATAATCACGATATGCTTTGTTAATTTGCTGAAGGGCAACTACATCTGACAATTTTTCGTACCATAAATATGTAGGTATATTTTTCGATTCATAAATACTTGGTTCATCAATAACATCGGCATATGGAATTTTTACACATATTTGTTCTTTATGTGGGTTAATATGACTGAGATGAAAGGATATATCACTTGAACTAGCACGTGACTCAAATGTTCCTACTATTTCCACTTCTGCATTAACATTGCAACGAAAAAGATAATCACATTTAGTCGAATCCTTTTTTACTGTATTAGCAGAACAGGCAATTGTTTTAAAGAATTTTAAATTCATGGCCTGAATTATTTCCTCTTTAGGTAATTGTAAGTGTGCGCTCAGATTTCCCATGAGATGATTGTTCAGAAAAATTTGTGCAGATTTTAAACGCTTAAATTGCCGCCACAACTTAACAGGAGGACAGTGCAATAAACTTTTGCCATGTATTTGACGAACATTCTGAAATAACCGAGAGAAACTTAAAGTCTCTAATTCTAGTGAACTGGTTTCATGGATGGTAAAAATATTTTTGGCTAATTTAATTTTCGTTCTTGGATCGTTAAAACATTTCTCGTGATGCAAAAATTTAGTTCTATTAAGGGGTGCATAATTTCTTCTATAACAAATTAAATAATTAGCAAGCTGTTTCACCAACATTTGTTTTCTATTTGATTTTCTTTTTGTTTTTGATTGACTTTCACTTGTTATGTTTACAAGTGACATTTTTCTGTTTCCTCGAAATACGGTAGTATTACTTTTGGAAGATATTGATTCATTAATACATGAAAGCATTGGTACGTTTCTTAATCCAGTACTGGACTTCGATGTTTCAACTGTTTTATTTAATGTAGACTCTTGAGAAGCAGTTTTTGTAGAAGCTGACAATGGAGTGCATACTTTTGTACTACACGGGGATTTATAAACTGTTTTGCTTGAAACAGATTTCTTCAAAGGTCCTTTAGCTGGAGATTTTACAGGATCTGGTAATCGTGTACATATTTCTTCTACTAAGCCATGCAAAAGCATACTGACCGTAACAGATTCTGGAGGAACACTATTCACCACTTTCTTATACATTGGTAAAGAATCTATTGAAATCTTTTCCGAAGGAGAATCGATGTTACATATTTTTATATTTTCTATATAATTAGTGTGTTGCCGTTTAGCATTAGCTAATTTCATAATTTCTCTTGAAATATGGGAAAACACTTCCAGAGCTTGCAGCTCGTAATCTGGAGTTCCCTTTTTAGGAACTACAGTATAAATGGGGGATATTCTAAGGTGGGCAGTATCTGATAAAAATTCACTTTCCAACTGTTTATAAATTACTGTCCAAAAATGGCAAATAAAGTGTATTCTCAGATTTACATTTAAACTGGAAGTTGTATAACCTGATGGAGTCAGTGGTATATTTGAGTAAATTGAATCCGTTAAATCAGCTTTATTACCTGAGTTCTTATAAATCATAACTCCCTCGGTATGGCCAAGACTTAAAAATTCCATAATTGTATCTGTAGAAGATTTAGATCCACCGTCTTTACAATCATACCCCTCAAAAATAGTTTCGGGGTATGCTATTTCAACAATTCCGCTCAACTTTACTCCACACTTAAAAAGTTCTTCAATTATGTATGGATCATAACATCCACTTATTAAAATATATAACTGTTCTTTCTCTGTTACAGCAATACTTTCCTTAGATGAGTTTCTTGACTTCACACCTTGTTTACTTTTCATGGTTTTTGAACTACGAGAAGACTTCCGAGTATATGGTGGTTCATGAGTCTTAGCATAACCATTTATAATTTTTATTATTTCAAGTTTTATTAATTTTGCGGCCAATTCAGCAGGAATATGTTCATTTAAAAATACGTTACTCGTTAAATGCCTTACAGCTTCATCGGCAGCTGATTTAAATAATAAAGTGTATTCATCTTCATTTTTTGCCTGTGTATAGGAAGCTATGAATGTTTTAAGATATCGAATAAAATAGTTCCAATTAAGAGACATGACGTTTGTCGAGGTGCTATTTGCTCCATCATGAAGTATTTCTATAGCTTCACTAAAATCGGTGCTCAATTCTGCTGCTATTAGGATGTCACTCGTGTATCTCACACTGATATTATTGATGTTGTAACTGGCAAGTTTTTCACGCCAAGTTAAAACTTTCCTCTCTTGTTTCTTGTTTGTTGAATTTTTACTGGTTGACTTTTCTGTCTTCACCATTCCTGAATTAAAATTATTAAAATTAATAAACATATGGCAAGCTTAAAAAAAAGGTATCTCAATGTTTTGTGCTATATTTATTCAATTTTAGTAAATGAATTCCAAAGATACCTAACAGTCGCAAGTTACACAGGTTTGACAAAGGAAATGCTTTATAAAATGAATGAATGCCAGATTAACCAAGGAAAATATTTTTTCTTGCCATAGTGGGATAGGTTAATGCATCTGTTTTAAAGTTATTGCTATAAGTAATGCTTCTAAAACGTGACTATTGTTACATACTACAGCAGCAGTTAGTAGCAAATACTAAAAACTAGAATTAGATGAGTAGACATTTCTGTCATTCTAAATAAGACTGCAAAAGTTAACCATATTTGAACAATGTGTTGAAAAATTCTATTAAATGAATAAGCCTCCCGTAATAGTCAAATTGCAAGACCATTTGCATGGTACTGTTGCAGCAGATAAAGTAATGAGCTTGCTGCAAACGTTTCCTGTGTGTACAACATCTAGTTAATGTTAATACCGATGTCAGTTAGTTTAATCAACGTTTATTAGTACATTAAATTTAACAGTCTCTATATTTTAAGAATTATATATTTTGTAATTAAAACATCGATAGTATTTTTTTTCCTCTACAAAAATGTTAAAGTACGATTCTATGTTTACCTAATATATGAAAAATTTACCCTTGTAAGAATTTTTTTTTGTGTGAGCTTATCTGCTTAATGTTTGTAGCAGTACGGGATTCAAGAGCTTACAGTTCCATTTGTGGACGAACCTGATAGGATGTAATATAAGGATGAGAAAAAAATTGTGTGTGGTTATAAGTGGGGATGCGATACATGCATTTTGAAATAGGAAACTTATATCAACTAAATCCTTATTTTGGTGCTATATGGCTTTGAAACTGTTATGGAACTTGTTACCTGTAAGCGTCTTATTATGGTAAGCAACCGACGGTTCACATCTTATGCTAAAAGCACATACAAAACAGAGGACAGGATAAAACAATGCTTTAAGTATATTAGAATTGGTGACCAAGGCAGTCAAGAAACTTTCTCAAATCAATAGCCATTAAATGACTAATGGATGTAGTTACAAGCAACCATCTTGCCAACGGTTGATTGCCTAAAAGGTAGCTAACCACCTAACAAACTGAGAATCGCATATTACTGAACCGACACTCTAATAAATATGCATTTCCTATATCAAATTGCTTATATGAACACACACAAAATTTATATTGGCCAATATGTTACACCCTGTCTAGTATATATACATATACTAGCAAAGTCACATATGAACTGGACGAAAGAAATATGCAATACAATTTCATTTTTCTTTATTAAAAGTTATTAGATTAATACAACTTCAAGAAAGACAACTTAGTATACTTGTTGACAGTCTGTAGTGTTAACAATTAATCAACAGTATTTAATACGTACTCCAATTACCATAACTATTTTTAAAAAAACAGCAAAAAGAAAATTCTGTCTGCCGCATAAAAGTATCAATTTCACCAAAACTCTGGCATTTATTAAACAAAGTCTCCTATTAGAAAGTGAAACCACTGCGATTTGAGTTTTTAGCACACACTGATTATATTGATTGTTCTTAACAACAGAGTAATTTCCATTTTAGCTGGTTACAAGTAGCCTTCAATAGATGGCGTTAACAACATAGCTTTTAGATATAATTTCAATATCTCCAAGCTTCCCCACAGAAATTATGGCATATTCTAAAAAGTACATTTTAGAAAAGAATCAAACCTAAAACGACAGTCGGTCTACCAAAGATTAGAAGTTTCTGTCAACTTTACTTTACCAAAAAAAAATATTAAAATCGCACTGTAGAGTATCTCCGAGTGATCTCCTGATAATGATATAGCTCGACTGGCACGATGGCCGGTCTAGGAAGTTTTTATTAGTATTCATGCAGATTCGGTTCATTATTGTGGTGTTTGTGGCGACAATTCTCGGAAGAACAGTTTTGGCCTGGGAGACCCAGCCGCTACCTGCACCAACAGGAGGTCAAAGCAATGCAGGGTGGCTAAAACCTCTGATTCATTCATAGTTGGAGTCTTGTAACGTTCGGTAGAATAAATGAAAATACAAAGTTGTGCGTTATTTATTTCTTACCACTCAGCCGGCAGTAACAATCGTGATTGTGGACTTTTGTGCAAGTGTACGTGGATATTGTAAGAAACCGGGAAAATGTCAGCTGTAATTGGACAAGTTAAGCGTTTTGACCACGAGGGTCAAGACTGGGTGCTGTACCAAGAAAGGCTGGAGCAATTTTTCCAGGCCAACAGAATCACAGACACGGATTCATCAAAACGAAGAAGCGCGGTGTTAATTAGCCAGTTGTCAGCGGAAACATACAGTTTATTAAGGGACTTGTGTTATCCGGTGAAACCTAGTGAAAAAACTTACGAACAGCTATGGGAGTGTATGTCCAAATATTTCAGTCTGAAATTTCTACTTTTCGTGAAAGGGTGGAATTTTACGGAGCAATGCAAAAACGCGATGAAACAATAACCGAGTGGCATGCCAGACTGAAAAATCTCGCGGTCAACTGTACTTTCGTCAGTTTGGACACAATTCTGCGCGATAAATTTGTCACGGGCCTAATTAAAGGGCCTATTCTGGGCAGATTATGCGAGGAAGATTACAAGGAGGAACTAACAATGAAGGATGTGGTGGAAACTGCGTTAAAAAAGGAAGCCAGTTTGCAAGCAGCCACACAAACCATCGGGGTTAACTGGACACAGAGAAACAGGACTACGAGCACAAACAAATTTCGGAGGGAAAAGAAGCAACCAATTCGGCGGGAAGAGAAAAATGCAGCGTCGGAACCAAGGGGGGCCTGCCAGATTTGTGGAAAAGCTCACCAGCCCGGTCAAGTGTGTATGTAAGTTTAAAAACGTGAAGTGTTTCAAGTGTCAAGCAGTGGAACATTTTGCGAATAACTGTAAGCAATCCAGTAATTGTAAGAGGCCAGTTGATAACCTTAGTATTAAGTCTGTAGATAGTAAAAATTTGCCGCTTTATAACATTAAGGCGCATAAAAGCAGTCCGTTTACCGCAGATGTAAAAATAGGAAATATACGTTTAACCATAGAAATAGACAGTGGCGCAGGAGTAAGTGTGATTTCAGAGGTGCTTTATTTAACAAAATTTAGTCATTATAGGTTGAAATCTAGCAAAATTTATTTGAAGGAATACACTGGCAAGACGAGCGAACCATTGGGTTATTTTACAACAGAAGTAGAATACAATAGGGGAAAATGTAGTATTAATTTATATGTTGTAAATGGTGGGGGTCCGGCATTATTAGGTAGAGACTGGTTGAAAGCCTTTGATTTGTGCATAGGAAAGGCAGGGCTTGATCAATCAGTAAATTATGTAAAACAGGTGACTTTAGATCAGATTTTAAAAGAATATAAATCTCTATTTGACGGTTCTTTAGGTATTTACAAATATGACGTTATTCATTTGGATTTAAAGCCTGATTCTAAGCCCGTATTTTGTAAACCGTGATCGATACCAATTGCATACAAGGAAAAAGTGAAACTTGAATTAGAGCGACTAATATGGGAGAATGCTAATACACAGGTCGAAAGCAACCCGTGGGGCGCGCCACTGGTTGCGGTTCTGAAATCAGACGGATCTTCAATTCGGTTGTGCGCGGATTATAAAACCACGGTAAATAGATTTTTAGTTGAGGTTAAGTATCCGTTACCGAGAGTGGAGAATATTTTTGCCGCTTTAGAGGGTGGAGAAAAGTTCAGTAAGATCGACTTAAATATGGCATATGCCCAGTTTAAATTGGATGAGGATTCGGCAAAAATTGTAGCTTGGAGTACGCACAAGGAGATTTTCAAAGTAAACAGATTACCATTTGGGATATATCCGGCAAGCGCTACTTTCCAAAAACGGTTGGAGCAACTTTTGCACGGTATTTCAGGGTAGCTAATTTTTTGGACGACATCATTGTCACGGGGAAAAATTCAGAAACGCATTTGAATAACTTGGCGGCAGTTTTTAAAAGGCTCTCGGACGCCGGTTTAAAAGTACAGTTAGAAAAATGCGAATTTTTCAAGGCGGAAATTGTATACTTAGGGCACGTCATAAATAAATTAGGGATTCGTAAATCCCAAGATAAAGTGAAAGCTATTTTGAATGCACCCGAGCCGAAAAACGTGACTCAGGTCAAAGCTTTTAGCTCTTCGTGAGATTCATATGCGTCTAGGCTCGTAACACAATGTGGTTGGGAGTGCAACAATTGGAAAAAAAAGTTAATTGCTTCATCCAAATATTGTTATAGCTAGGCCTACCATATGTCCCGTTTTAGCTCAGTCAGTGCAAATTTTCGGCTCTGGTCCTGGCCGGTTTATAAGTTTCTTCTTTGCATAAATATAAGACCAACATATCCTAACTTTATAATAAAATTTTAAATAATTCTGCAAAAATGTAATTATGTTTTTAATACACCACATAGTATTATCGTTTAACTCTTGTTACCTTAGCGGTATAGAGACTGGTGTTTTGTACGCTAACATCTGGCAGTGCAGCGATCAACTTTCCCCAGTTTCGAGTTACAAAGTTGAAGCGTGCCTTTTGAGCTTGCTTAGCAACCATTGTGTCACGTGTGTGTCTTAGTGATGTGTGAACCTTGTTACTCTATTTGTTAGGTCTGTGGTTCTAAGTATAGCACAGTTTATTTGCTGCCCAACTGTAAATCGTCTCACCGGACCTGGTCTTGTCACTAAGGCTGTGGAAAAATTCCATCCACCATGCGATTGAAACCAAGGACTTGCTTAGTGCAAGCCTAACGTTCTACCAACTGCGCTACCCGGCTTCTACCACATAGTACTACCGGTAAAAACTAAAAACAGTCCGCTACAACATATCAATTTTGATCGAAATATATCGAATTGTAACTCGTGTGTGTTAGTCTTCATGGTGTATGCAGCTGCACTTATATTTGCTTTTGTTAATAAAGTGTTTAGTGTGTTCCTCGTACTACATTACTGATTCGTATAAAGAACTAAACAGATGTCTGTCGTTAAAGATTGTAATATCTGCAAATAAAATCTGGGCAATGAAAAGCATATTAAATGCGATTTCTGTGGTATGCCGTTGCATCCGGCATGTGCTGGTATATTGCGCGATGAAACGACTCGTCTCCTGGTAACAAATAGGACAATAAACTAACATTGTAACGAATGTACATCTAAAAACAGCAAAATATCTTAAATGGAAGATTTAATTCTGAAACTTAGCAGCGAAATATCTGAATTAAAGTTGAATAAACTTATGACGGACTTCCACCGAGTTGACAGAGAAGCTAATCTCTAAAATCAAGAAACGTATTCTAAGAGTTTGTAATGTAATAGCTTATAATGTCGAAGAATCTATAGCTACAACTTTAGAAAGCCGGGTTGACGACGACACAAAGAAAATTCATAAACTGATGATCGATTTATCACTTGGTACAACTGTTGAGATTAAACTTATTATTAGACCAGGCAACTCATCTGCAGACAAAAACAAGCCTGTTAAAATAATTTTATCAAGCAAAAATTATGGCCGCCAAGTGCTGAAAAATAAAAATAACATATCAGCAACAAGCAACGTGAAATTAAACTCCGATCAAACAATTATGCAGTTAAATATCTCAAGTCACTTAGAGCTAACTAGCTGAGCGAATTAAAAATGGTGAAACTAAACTAACCATAAAATACATACGCCGTTCTCCCAAAATAGTTGAAAATCATCACACAAAAACTAATCAATAATCAGAGGCGTAGCTTGAGATCAGCGGACCCTGTACCATAAACTGCCAAGTGGGCCCCTCTAGAGACCCTGTATATTATCTTACTTTTGTATACAGGATATCTAGACCCCCCCACCCCACCCTATCAGAGTATTATCAAATAAACGTATAAAAATACTAACTCAATTTTTATTTTCTAACGAAATGGAATATAAATATAAAAACTACTTAAAAAATCTGGTGTGATACACGCACACAACTTCCTTTTGCAGTGATCTTATAATTAGCAAAAAATTTTATTTTTCATTTTTAAGCTTCTTCTCTTCTTCCTCTTATTGTAGGCCAGTGGCCTGTTATAACCACAAAGTGGTTCTATGAGCCCTCTTTGCCCTTAGGCCGGGTAGGTGGCTACCCTTGCCCGTCGAAATTGAGGAAGAGTTCCCTTATTAGGGGTTAACGACTACCACAGATGTTAGCGTGGTAGCCGGGGAGCGTACGATTTTTAAAATCCATCTATAAGCATTTGTCAAAAATTTTCAAAAATGATAAATTCTACAAAAACCGTACAAAATAGAGCATTAGTTCAAGAGACAAAATTTCTCTAAAATGTTAAGCTGAATTCAAAAATGTAATAATATTCGGGGTGTTCTATTTAAAATACGAGTTAATAGAAAAAAATAGAAAAAAAAAACAAAAGAAACCCATTTTAGAGGTATTCAACTGGAAATTCACCTATCTCACCTCAATACACATTAAAAAATCTGGTGTGATACACTCAAACAACTTACTTTTACAGTGATCTAATAATTGGCCAAAAATTTGATTTTTAATTTTTAAGCATTTGTCAAAATTTTAAAAAATTACAAATTCTACCAAAACTGTACAAAATAGAGCGTTAGTTGAAGAGACAAATTTTCTCTAAAACTCCAAGCTAAATTGAAAACTGTAATAATATACCCGGTGTTCTATTTATAATAGGAGTTAATAAAAAAAATAGAAAAAAAACAAAAGAAACCCATTTTAGAGGTATTCAACTGGAAAATCACCTACCTCACATCAATACACATTAAAAGTTTAATCAAAATGAAAAGTTTTAAAAAAATCGTTGGAGCCGTTTTTGAAAAAAGCGAAAAAACTGAAAAATCACAAGAGTAAACACCTACTTCCGGTTATGCGATTTTCTTCAAAAGCTTGCTGTCTCATCTACATAGTACAAAAAACTTGTATATAAAGTTTCACCGTCATTCACTCTCATATCTCTAAACATGTTTTTTGGGTTCAGGGGACTCGAAAACGTGAAGATCTGTTGAAAACTCAATTTCGAATTTTTGGGGTAAATCCAATACTTCCTTTATCGTAAAAGGAAGTAAAAGTAAAATTTAATTACATAGTTTTACTAACCGACATATTACGTGAAAAAAGTGTAAATCATAGTTTACAGTTTACATAGTCTACATAAGTAAGGCATAAGTAAATTTTAAATGACAAGAAACAAGGTTAATGTAAATAATAATTATTTACAGAGTTACTCTCCGAACTTTTTTCTCGCCGAAAATGTTTATAAGACGTTCCATATTTGGAGATGATTTTAATTTTGTAAGCTCTTCCTTTTCGATAGATAATATGCCAAAATCTGATAACCGTTCTTGTGTCATCGTACTTCTTAAGTAGTTTTTGATAAGTTTTGATTTTGAAAAGCTTCTTTCTGGTATTGCTACCGTAACAGTCAAAAACAGCATACAAGCAGTTATTACCTCGGGAAGCTTTGAAGCCATACTATTAAATTTTATTAATATTAAGTCTGTAAATTCTTTAATTGTATGAATCTGTTGAGGAGACTGCGACTGGGCGGCTGCGACTGGGTGGCTGCGCCTGGGTCGCCAGCATTCTATTCATGATTGTGGAGGGGGGGGGGAAGTCAAACACCTTCCGCCTATATAAACCTAAATTCTTAAATGTGCCCTGAGCAAAAGCTTCCAAATTAAATTTATATGATATATAGATATTATTTTTTTTTGAGAGCTGAGTGCTGATGGGCCTGCCTGGTTCGTGGGCTCTGTATCATTGATACGGCAGATATAGCAGTAGCTACGCCCCTGTCAATAATATGCCTAACATCCACAACAAGTGCTTCGATAATTTTTCTGTATGTCATCCCAATGTGACAAACTTCAAATTTTTCTTTCCCATACCTACACTTACCAAATTATGAATTAATTCGAGTAGACAGACCTACACAAAGAAGTGGTTTATATTTTTATATGAATGTATGTAAGAAGCTGCGTGGCGCAGATGGGTAAGCGCCAGGCTTGCATTAAGCAAGTCCTCGGTTCGAATCCCGCTGGGGTCGGAATTTTTCCGTATCCTTGGCGATTAGAATCGGGCTCGGTGAGACCATTCACACTTGGGCACCAAATTAACTGTTCTCGCAAGTTGAGCATTGTACCGCCAGATGCCAGCACATAAAGCACCAGCCTCTACACCACAAGGTCAATGAGGTTACAGATTATACATACATACATGTATGTATGTATTGTATGTATGTATTATCTGTAACCTCATTTGCCTTGCGGTGTACAGGCTGGTTCTTCCTACGCTAGCATCTGACTGTACAAGAAATAATAACTTAATTTTGAACTCTAAAAAACTACTTGAATGTTTTTAAAGACTTAAATGACAAATCTCTCAAGTTTCTAGGTGTTTTGTTGACTCAAATTTAAAAGGGTCTGTCCAAATAGACGACACTGTTAATAAACTAAATTCGGCTTGCTTTGCAATTAGGTACCTTCGGGACAGCCTTAGTCTCAACGCAGTAAAGATTTATTACTTCTCAGCGGTGCAAAGCATATTACAATACAGTATTCTTTATTGGTACAATGAGGTGAATGCAAGTGTTTCTAGCCCAAAAGAGAATTATTAGGACAATCTTGAGAGTTCCGTGCACAACTACATGTCAAAATTTGTTAAAAAAAATCTATACTGTGCAGCTGTACATACCAGACGAAACTTGGGTTTAATTCCAATGAACAATCAGTTTTATAATGCAATGACTACCAGAGGAGCAGCTAACTTGAGTATGCCAGTCTATCGTCATGTTTAAAACGAGTCATTTTTACAACTGTGTAAAAATTACAACGCGGTAACTTCAGAAATCAAAAATAGCAAATCATTGACTTTATATAAAAGAAAATATAAAACGTTCTTACTGGATAATTGCTTCTACTCGATTAAGGAGTACTTGGGTGATTCTGCCTAATAATCCGCAGTCGATCGCGTCTTATATATTGTGTGACAATGCCAATGTACCTCTTTGTATTGGATGGCAATAAAGTTATTGTTATTGTTATGATTATAAATATTAACTGTGATATTTTCATGTTTTTACTATATTTTATGTATCAAGTATGGTAGATTTATAGTGCGATTTTTAAAAAAGTTTTTGCAATGTTTACTGTGATATTTTCATGTCTTTACTATGACTTTTGCAATAATTGTTATATTCTTATGCACTAATAAATATTATTATTATTATACCTGCTATTAATGCGAATATACACTGCTCAAAGTACTACCGAAGTGCCCCAGAATCGGCTTAAATTAACGGTGGCATAAAATGCGAGTACGAGAAAATGAAAATTTATAAAACTTTCCGAAAATAGTAAAAGCTCAAACCAAAAAATGAAATTAATCTATAAATAGGGGTATTATCACATTACCTTAATTTAAACATCTTATAAAAGCTGATATTTCTGCCTATTAAACTATTGATTTCCATGGCTGATAAAAATTGAGTACATTATAATGATGTGGAAATCATAATGCACAAAAAAATTTTTCACAAATTAAGTAACTTGTATGTATGTATTATCTATAACTTCATTTTACCTTGCAGTGTAGAGGCTGGCTTTATACGCATGCGTTTGCAGTACAATGCTCAACTTGCCCCGGATTCGAGTTACAAAGTTGGAGCGCACCTTTTTGTGTTTGCGCAGCAACCATTGTGTGAGGTGTGTGCCAATGTGTTGTGTTGACCTTGTTACTCTATCACTTAGGTCTGTGGTTCTGAGCAGAGCACAGTTAATTTGGTGCCAACTGTGAATGGTTTCACCGAGCCCGATTCCAATCGCCAAGGCCTAATGCAAGCCTAGCACTCTCCCAACTGCTATCCGGCTTCTCACTAGGTAACTTATAATTTAAAAAATCTTTTTAAGATGAAATGAAATCTATAAATTACAATCTGATATCTCTTTCTTATTCAAAGATATCCATCACATTTTATGGAGCTTCCTCCCGTATCAATTTAGATGCATTTTGATTAATATTTATATGTAAATAGAAAACTTTTTCAAAAAGACATTGTATTCAATATATTTTTAGGCATTCAGGTACATTTAAAACACTTCAGTATTCAATTAATTGTATTTAACAGTTTAAATATGTACTGGATGTAATTGGATTCTGGTACTCCCCCGATATATTTTGTAGATATATTACTATTCAAGTGTACATGAAATTTGGTGTAGTATTTATGTTGAAGAAAATGTTTAAATTCTTATTAAGATATTTAACAAGATATTATCTTAAATTTCACACTTAATCTTTCCTCTTCTATGGTAGACAGCACTGTAGAGGTGCATTCTGAGATTAATCAACGAATTTTTTTATTAGTTCCAATTTTGGGTCGCTTGTTTTGCTCTCTTCTAGTTCTATCTTTTCTTGTTTATTATTTCTATCACACCACTGATCCGCACACTTATGCCATCTACAAGTCTTTCGTCCCATGCACAAGGTCTTTTGCCTGCCATACGTGTTTCAGAAGCAACTTTTGGGAATTCATTATCAACCATACCCTACACATGTCCCAGTCACCTTGACTGATTTTTTTAATCACGCACAGAATAGCACTAATATTTAGTTCTCATCTCACAGAATCATTTCAAATTCTATCTTTAGGTGTATACTAGGAAAGACAAACCTAGCATACACCTCAAGAATATCATCATTGTGGCTTCAACTCAAGATTTTCGTTATTGCGTAATAGTCGGGGAGTTAGTGAACTTTTTTGGGTACTTATTTTCCCAGTCAGTATTTTGGGTTATTTTGGTTTAGTTAATGGTGATTTTTGAAGATTTGCAAGTCTGGCTATTGATTTCCGATGGAATCGATAGGTTAGGTTAGTGACTTAGAGGTACTTATTTTCCCAGTCGTGAAACTCGTACTAACTGTCGTTAGCATGAAAGTCAGTAAAAAATTAGTCTGGCTGATCTGCGCCTATGAAAAGAAAGTCTGGCATAGCATTAAACAAATAAAAATAAGTACCCTAATTGGACTTATTTTCCCAGTCCTGAAAATTTATCAAGTGATAATATGCATTACGAAATAATAAATAAAAAGTCTGGCTATCATTGTCGATCAAGAAAGTCCTGCCAGACTCATATAAAGAAGCGTAACTTGGTAATGTATAAGTGACCGCACCGGTGCATATGGCGTCTGGGCTCAGACAGGGTAGACAGTTTCCATTTCGTAGTACGTACTAACAATTTGGCAGATTATACGATCACAATATTAAATATAAAAAAAGTCTGGCAACCATTCGGAATCACCGAAGCTCCACCAGGCCAGTGAACGTTGTTAATTTTGTAAATTACTTACTTCATTACAAATATACCTTAATTATATCAGCGAAGAGACACAACGACATAAATGTTTCACGACAGTGCAAAAATGTAACAAAAACAGTGTAAATAGTACTTACATTTAATTAAAAAACGTTTTTATTATTTTTGATATATCGGGTGACAATGAGACTAGGGTCATGCTTATATCTTCTTTATTTATGAATCGATTTGTATAAAATTGTATACCAAGATACTAGCCATACTTTCTGATTGGCTGATAGATATAGTCAAAATGGCTGACTTCCTGTTTTACCGGAAATGATACTAACTTTTATTTTTTAAATAGAACACCTTGTATATTTTATGTTTTTCTGAATCTACGAGTCAAATTACATATAATAGTCTTGCCAAATTAAAATTTTTTTAAACAAAAAAATTATTTTTCAATTTTTATTTGTTACCATAGAAGGCCTTGACTTGGAAAAATCTATTCTAATTGACTCTAGCAACTCTTAATAATAGCTATTTTATCAATAAAGTCAATAACAAACCTTTAATAAAAGAATATAATTTGCTAAATTCGTTTTTTAAGAAAGTCACTTTTTTTAAATGGCACCTACTAAGGGCCATCTTGCCATTAGATAGAAAACGTAATTACCAATCTAACGATATGCATCGTGCACTACTGTATCTTTATCAGAAAATTAATTATTTATTTATTTTTTAAAATATTTTTATGTAATAAGTAATAACTAATGATACCTAAGCAAAGTTGGCAACACTGTTGTACGTAATTTGAGTCGTAGATTCCGAAAAACATCAAACATATAGAATGATCTATTTAAATAACCAAAGTCAGTGTCACTTCCGGTTTCACCGGAAGTGACACTAACTTTTAAATAGATTAAAAAAATGATTAATTAATTAATTTTCAGTTTCAGATAAAGATAAAGTAGTGTATGATGCATATCGTTAGATTGGTAATTACACTTTCTATCTAATGGAAAGATGGCCCTTAATAGGTGCCATTTAAAAAAAGTGACTCTTAAGAAACAAGTTTAGCAAACTATATTCTTTTATTAAAGGTTTGTTATTGACCTTATTGATAAAATAGCTATTATTAAGAGTTGGTATAGTCAATTAGAATATATTTTTCCAAGTCAAGGTCTTCTATGGTAAACAATAAAAATTGAAAAAATACTTTTCTTGTTTAAAAAAATTGAAATTTGGCAAGACTATTATATGTAGTTTGACTCGTAGATTTATAAAAACATAAAATATACAGGGTGTTCCATTTAAAAAATCAAAGTTGGTAAAACCGGAAGTCAGCCATTTTGACTATATCTATCCGCATATCAGAAATTATGTCTAGTAACTTGGTATAAAATTTTATCCAGATCGATTCATAAATAAAGAAGATATAAGCATGGCCCTAGTATCATTGTCACCCGGTATACACATCTGTCCTTGTGTGTCATGTTCCTCATGGAGGTCATCCAAATAATTTTCGTCGTCAGTTGATACTGATGCATTTTCATCATCGTCATCATGAAACTGATTTTCATCATACGAAGAACTGTCATAATCATAATCATCACCTACATGAAAATATGGATTTGTTAGTCAAACAATATCAAACATTTTTGTAGGAAAATGATTTTCACCATTGCAAAACTTATAAAATCAAACCCGAAATAATAATTTATTCATTTCTGATCTGTTTTTCTTCATTGAATATTTATTTACAAATAACATTTCATTGCGATAATAAACTTTTCCCAGTTAAGTGATACATGCAATTTGTTTTGCCTTAACGTTGCGAGGGTACTCGACCCTCATCATCAGAAGGAAGAGTTATTGTAAACTTAATTTTCATAATCGTAATCTTGAAGGTACCTGCGGGTAAGGAGGCCGGCCGATGAATGTGGAAAAACGCATCGCTCACGCTGACGTGAATTAGGCGCAGACAAATTTATTCACGTGCGGGCCGTTCCATGTCTCGCTGTAATAAAAATAGTAGGACCCGCAGCTCGAATAATTAATATCCTTCACAAACTATCGAAAATAATTGTAATAATAGTACACTCAATTTTAACTATTTCTACTGTGCATATGCCATACCTACCTCTATTTTATGATTGTACTTCTTTCAATTACTTGTTGAAGTGACAAAATCGTGTCTATTTTTTTTACACTTCAGGGCCAGCGGTTATTAAAACCTGTCAAAATGAGGCATAGGCCTCATTAGGCTACACTGTTTATTTTATTTCGTTTTATATTCTTGTCATTAATGTTGCTATACGAAGACCACGGGCAAAAACTTGGTTTTCTCATATTCTTTAAAAAATTGACATTTGTATGCGATTACGACAATTGAGATATTTACGTTGTACACAGAGGTAATAGAAGACAAGACAAAATCTTTATTTTTTCTTACTAACAAAGGCGGGTTTTCCACGTGGTCTTCATGCACCGGTAGCTTCTGCATCGCCTAGTCGTGCTTCTTTACATGAGTCTGGCAAGGGTTTGGTGATGCACAATGGCAGCCAGACTGTTATTATTTATTATGTTATAATGAATATTATCACCTGACAAAATTTCAGAACTGAGAAAATAAGTACCCTGAAATCACTTATTTTTTCTCATTTATGCCCTGCCAGACTCAATTTCCATATCCGGAGATCAGCCAGACTAATTTTTTACTGACTATCATTATACTGTTTATTTGTACACAAAGTTGCATTACTGGGAAAGTAAATCCAACTAATGTACTTATTTTATAATTATTTAAACCTTTACCGTGACTCGACCCATCGGAAATCAAGAGCCAGACTTGCAAATCTTCAAAAAGCATCATTAACTAAGCCAAAATAACCAAAATACTAACTGGGAAAATAAGTACCGAAAAAGCTCACTGCCTCCCCGACTATAAGAGTTGATGGCTCACATCCATAGTTAAGCGTTGTTGTAATTGTTAACTTTATGACTGCAAAATAGATGTACCTATTTATAGTCTACCAGAATTCAGTTACATCCAGTATTTATGATCAGATAATGATAACAAATATTTATTTTTAAATATATTCAAATGTGACGTTTAGAAACAGATAAATATTCAAATACTGTTTTCAAGTACAAAAGTACTTGACTATTGAAGTATTTGATAGTACGCATGCAGGTGTAATTTTTACAAAGATTGAAATAGTGCAATTGCAAAAATATTCAGTACTTTTATAGTATTCGATTTCTTATAGTTAATAGTTCAAATAACACATTCAAGATGTTGAAATTATTGACAGATTTCTATACAGGGTTTTAAGTAAATAGTGTGAAAATAACTGTAATCAAGTAAACACAAAAGTTCACGCAATTAGTCCACAAAAACTGCATAACTTGCGCCAGATAAGATATGTGTCAAGTTTCTGTGTTGTGATAACAATTAAATGTAAGCGACACATGCAATCGAGTGACAGTTCCGTATTTACATACAGACGCTGCAGTTTTACAAGTGTAGTGTATCGTATGTCAAAAGCACAACCGGTGCAAGTTTGCGAGGCTACTAGGTCAAGACAACAACTCAAGCGTTTAGAATTACGTTAGTTAAAACATATATGATTGTAATTTTAATAATAGGTCGTAAACACGGCATACATTTACTGTATATATAGCTCTGTGATATGTTTTAGAATTCAATATACTTTGAACCATGATTGTGTATTCATTAATGGGGACGAACACAGGCTTCAAATGTTCGTAAAGAGTTGGCATGGCCTGGCCTTCTCTCCCTATCTCTTATAACAACGAAATAAACTCCATCTCCTGTCAAACAACTAAACTGGTTTTACAACAAACATAAGGTGCTAAGTTCCAATTAATTTTGGCCACATCTTTTACAGTGTTAATTAAGTACTAAACACACTTCAAGAGTTGATTCCTTAGTGAACTCTAAGAAGAAAAGTTTATACAAACCGTTTTCGAGATACAGGGTGTTTTCCATAAAACAAGGAGTGCCTTTAAAAATAATTGAAGTCATTTGTTTTCTTAAACAACTTAACTTTGTTTATAAAAGTAATCATTTGTAGTTCTTAAAACGCAATTTTGGTGATTATTTTCCGTTCAAAATGGTTCAGTTTACCAATATTGAAATGATTGTCATGCATTTCGTATACGGAATTTTATCTTAGAATTAATCAAGGAATCACCTCTTCAAGTTTGTCTATGTACCTAATTAACACCCTGTATATTGCCGTTATAATGAAAATTTAATAAAATGATCTTAAGGGCATGTTTGTCTTACTACATAATAATTGAATATAGAGGGTACATCAGAAATAAACGCCTTAATTTTATATTAATATATTCTATATCAAAAATACATGTTAATTTTAATGCGTTCACTAAATTATATATGTTTTCTATTTGTAGTTTTTTGAAAACGTCCTCAAAACTAATTTAAAAGTAGAAATAGGTTATCTACTAAAACGTATAGGTACCCACCTACAGTTACAAGTATGCAGTAAAAGATTACTCGGTTGTGATAAAAATGGAATGTTGTCAAATGTCTTAGTGACCGATTAAGTTAGAAACCAAACGACTCATTTGGTCAAAAAATATGGGAAAAAATTAAGCTTTTTACAAAATGCTACTGAGAAAAATTATTCAACTTGGTGAGTTCTTCCATGAGTTAAAATTAACACATGTATTTCTGAACACCCTGTTTATTAGCTACAAGTAGTATCTTTAATTAAAAATTTTAAAAACCAAAGGTGAAGGTTAATAATTAGAGAAGCAGTACAATCGGAATTTTAAATATCACATCCATAATCGGCAAGTAGAAAACAGGATTATGATATGATGCAATATTATTTTTCCAGTATAGGTATCTTTATTTTTCCATCTTAAAGGCCTATTCTGTAACCTTTAACGATGCGAGTGCAACTTGTTAGCGAACAATTTTCGTTATTTGAACAAATTGGCATACTAAAGTTATTCTGTAGTGCAAAGTTTAGTTGATGCAACGTTATAAGGCGACGATCGGCCACCGTTCACAAACAGCAGTTATAATCAACGACGAGAATTTTAGCGTAATAGTTGAAATTCTGTATGAGTATTCTACTGTTCACGTAATTGTTTTACTTTTGAGATGGAAAATAATTATCTAAACGTAATCTTAGAAGAATTGGAATGCATGTAAGCTAAAGAAAACATTAAATTGTTTTTACTAACCTACAAATCTTCCTTGCAGTAATATTTCTAACTTTTTTATATCATTGTAGAAGACACGCAAGACAAAGTAGGTAACGCTTGTTTATAAGACGCAAGCAATCCTTTTGAGATTCCAGAAAATCAATTTCAGAAATTGCATCGATTAGACTGCCAAGGGGCCCTTAATTTGTGGGCCCACACTTAGAGAATGGTGACAGATCGACAAAAAATACCAAAACTGCTAAAGGCATCTACACAGATTTATTTACCTACTAATTATTGATAAAGCTTTGTCACTGACAATATTTTGTTGTAGTTTATAACAGTCACGCATTTCTCAGTACATTAAAGTTTCCAAAAATCTGTAGGTAGTGACCACCACTGACTTCTGTCAGCCGTTGTTTGATTGAAATTGCAAAGATTATTATTGAATATGTGGCTCCTACGTTCATAAACTTTCTTGAAAATTTGAATATTACTAAAGTAAAAAACAAGTAAATAACATAGAAACAGCCTGTTTCAGATTTTAGTACAATTTTTTTTTCAGTTGCTTTGAAAAGTTTAATTTTCCTGGGATAATGGGGTGTATTGACTGTACTCACATGGCCATCGTTCCACCTGCAAATAACATTGCCAATCCTGCGCATGCCTTTACGAATAGAAAAGAATTTTATAGCAGCAATTGTCAAATTGTAATCAGAATTTTTTTATTGTATACCTAAGTGATAAATTGTTTGAAATAGGTTCAATTATTTTAGATTTGTGACGCAAATTTGAAGATTTTAGCCATCGATGCCAGGTGTCTCGGTTCAGTTTATGATTCGGTAATTTGGATGGTTAGCAATATTAAGGAAGTGCTGCAAAGAAATTTTATCGAGAATAATGATCAAACAAATTGGTTGTTGGGCAATTCTGGGTATCCATTGCAACCATTTTTATTAACGTCAATTGTTAGAACAAATTGGGACACACCAGAAAGTCATCATACTCAACGGCATTATGTAGTACGTAATTCAATTGAACGTTGCATTGGATTATTAAAGTCCTATTATTGATGTTTGTATAAAGACCGAGTGCTACATTACAGCCCACATATGGCTGCAAAACTTATATATTGTTGTGCTGTGCTTCACAACATATTAAGAATACGAAATAGAAATGACGCTGGTATTAACATTGAATATGGTAATTAAACTAACAAAAAAAAATCTGTATGCAACAGTTACTTTTATTTTTTAGAATATGAAAATGAAAGGGACGGAGATAAGGAAGTACAACACGATCATTCGAGAAAAGAGCGAGCAGCTCGAAATAATTTATTTAATAACTTTTTTGCATAAAGAAACTAAAATTACTAATTATAATTCTTTTATTAATAAATTTATTCTATGTCTAATTAGGATATTTCAATTGAAATTTTAACACATTTAATTTATATTGTTTCTCTTTCATATGCAAAACTTTGGCTAATTGCGCTTCCTGATTTCTTTCACTTTCCATAATTTTAACTAAATTATTATTAATACTTTTTAACAATTCATTTATATGGTCCTCTTTAGTTTTATTATCTGTAATGTGATCCTGTAGGGAAGAAAGGAGAGTCTCTTCTTAGTTTTAAAACTGGAGTTCTTTCGGAGTCCTCTATTAGATGCCTTTTTAAATAGGTTGCAGGTGACATTGCTTCTACCGAGGAAAGCGAAGGCAATGGCTGCTGTGTTTCAACCTGTACTGCTTCGGCTTTAGGAGCTGGAGTTTCCTGTTTTGATTGTTGTCTCTAGAACACAGAAGACTACATTAATAACATTGATTATTACAGTTGAATTGATTACTATTTGTACCATTTTTATGTATGTTTATAAATAAATGTTATCTTACCATGTATTACTATTATTGAGTCCCAATTCTGGTACATTTTTAATACCATAAAAAGTAGTTGTACCTATGATGTCCAGCAAATTGGTTTTCAGGTCCGTTAAAGGCTTCTCTGGTGGACCTCCTACGGATTGCACAGCCACAACTTTTATAAGTCGTGCTCTTTTGTGGACGCTCGACTTCCAATAGAAAAAACCTACATTAAAGAAGTAAATGAGTATATTGCCACCTTTTTAGTTCCATTAAAGTGACTGCTTTAAACAATCGACGGTGGTTACCTTTTCCCAGACAGACACGACTTTTTGAGGTCCCCCCACACTGTTCAAAGATTTTGCCAACTGGTCCCAAGTATCTTGGATTATGTTTGGGTTTTCAGAAGAAAACTTATTCCTTCAAAATGACCCATTCCCTCGTAACTCCTCTAAATGTCGTCTTCCATGACACGTGGTTTCTGACAACTTTACACATAAAAGAACTGAAACACTAAAACCAAACTTGTCTGTGACCAAACTGAACCTGTGAGCTAAAATTGTAAGCTGAAGTTAGCATCAAGTAAGGAATAATGTACTAACTTTCCCAAAAACGTCAAACACACCATTGCGCTTCAAGCGATTCAACGACAGCGCATCCGGAATAACTTTTCTAATGAATTCGTTGAGTTTGTCGTTATAAAATTCGCTAATGATTGCCTTTAGAAACATCACCGTCAACGAACGACAAGTTACAGAATAGGTCTCTTAATATGTTAGGTTGAAGTTTCTGATAAATTTCGTTGCCACAAAAAGGGTGAGCATTACTTTAACATTAATTTTGATATATTTCTAAATAAAACAAGTACAAGATTTAACACATTAGTACCTATCACTTATTTATAATTACTACCGTAAAACGGGGCAACTTCGTCATGGCGGGCAACTTCGTCAGTTAGGCAGCCGATGTACGATTGTGTAAGCCTAACCTCAAAATCTACAGTTATCGTTTCGGTTCCGTTGTGTTTACGTCGAAAGTGTATCTATTCCTTTAGTAATACCAAAGAAAAACAGAAAAGTGTTGGGAGGTAGGAGCTACCAGCGTTATGATCCCCAGTTAGTTGAAGACGCACTGAAGGATATTGGAAATGGGCTCTCGGTGTCGGCTGCCAGCAAAAAACATGGAATACCGCAAACAATGCTTCAAGACAAGAGGCATGGCAGACACATTAAATCAGTAGGCCACCCAAAAGCCTTAACGACCTTGGAGGAGTCGGAAATTGTTGGTGCCATAAATCAACTTTCAGCTTGGTCTTATCCATTAACAAAGTTAGAAATAAGACTGATTATCAAAGGCTATCTCGATAAAAAAAGACGTAAAGCAGTGATTTTTCGAGACAACCTTCCAGGTGAAGACTTCATGGTGGGTTTCATGGAGAGAAACAATTTAAGCCAAAGTCATTTTGTGCCTTAATATAACCTTAAATTTGTTTTAAAATGATGCAATTATTTATGTACCATAATAAAGTTACCAAAATTAGTTATCTACCATGACGAAGTTGTCCCTAGAAACGTACAACTTCGTTTATAGACGAATTTGGGTTAGGTGATGAAGTTGTCCAAAAATCTGTACAACTTGGTCAGGAATTGTTTAGCGATTTATCGGACGTATAAACGTTATTTATAAAAACCAAAGGACGGATAATAATTGTCCATCTCTAACTGGTAGGTATCATTTCATTTTGTTATCCTAAAAAAATCCTATATGGTTACAGCGCGGAAAATGTACAAAAACCCTGACGAAGTTGCCCCGTTTTACGGTATATTAGATTTTTAGCATCACGCAGACAGACTAAAATAAAGGTAACAAAATATGAAAATTATGTGATTACTTCCAAACGTCGGCCAGTTTCAGATGCGACTGGCAATCAGTCCCGATCAGTGGTGTTCAACAAGGGTTAGGAGGATCTGTGGGGGGTCACAAAGAAAATTTGAAAAAATGGGGCGACAGTAGCTCTTAAAAGGGACATAGTAAGGTTCAAATCAAAAATATTGTATGTAGACACGCTATTCCAAGAAAAGATCCCCTGTGAGGGCCTTGAATCATGAAAATAAGATTATTATCAAATATTTTGCAACAATGTATTAAGTTTCTTTACAATAGACTATATTTAAAATTAAACCATTCACTTCATTTTTTTCTCATAAAAGTTTCAATACTTGCAGCTCTAAACTGCACCTAAGTTACCTACTTACTGCTGTTTATTATCTCTAAGCCCGAACACAATCCTGGTTGATGTTTTATTAAAAATATATCTCATATATTTGAATGGGAATGCAATAATGAACAAGACTTTGGAAGGGCTACACTAATGTGGAAGACTCTTAAGAATCACAAGAAAAAAATTATGTCCTTAAAAAGCTCAAGATGTTTGTCGAAACCATCTTCTACATTAAATATCTGTCAATTCCAACCACTTTACGAATCAGAGTATTCCTTCGGTAGTTCTTAATTTAAACCATATTTTTGACAAAATATCTAGTTTACCCAATACAATCAGTGTAGAACCCGATAGGGTACCTAACCTGTTTCTTAAAAACACTATTTTTTCTATTGTTTATTTACTTAATGTTATTTTAAATAAATCTGGCTGCTTGCGATTTTTAATTCTGGCGACAAATGTCATATAAAAAATTACAGGGGTATAACAAATTAATCCATTTTTTTAAGCTATTTGACAGTCTTGTTTATGATCAAATTGCTTTTGTCTGTAAGAAGTTAATAAAAATCAGCATGGGTTTTGTCAAAAAAATTCGGCAGTCACCAATCTTCTTACATATGAAATGGAATATTGAAGGCCTTGAAAAATAAACTTCAGGACGATGTAATCTATATTGATTTTTTCAAGGCCTTTGATAGAGTTGACATTGACCTGCTTCTAATTAAATTTAAAAAATTTGGTTTCACTGAAAACTTGGTATTTTGGACGAATAGTTTTTTCATTAGTCAAAAACAAAAAGTTAAAATTGGTTCCATCTATTCTAAAGGAATATAGATTACTTCAGGCGTGCCGCAGAGCTCACACTCTGCACCTCTGTTGTTTAACATATTTATTAATGACATCGAAGACAGTCTCAAGTATAGTAGGTGTTTGCTTTATGCACATGATCTAAAGATATTCCTACCCCTAGTCTGTGATAATGCTCAATTAATTCTTCAGGAAGATTTAAATAATTAGGTCAGTGGTGTTAACATAATCATTTAAGCTTTAACACGATCAATTCCTACAGTGCACGGTATGCGTTGACTGAGTAGTCATGCTGAGTACCGTCAACGTCACTTGTGCGGTCTGCACATGTTGTAATGTAAACGGATATTTTTAAATCGGTGTTGCAGTTGGAGCTTGGCAATCTTAGAGTTGTGTTGTATGAGTGTTAGTCTGTGTTTGTGCGTTAGCGGTTCCGGAATTATGCAACATGGCGGATAATGAACAAGCTGGGCCTTCGAGCTTGAATCTGCGGCATTCTACATTAGTCGGCTATAAGCATGTAGCAACTGAAATCTGATAGGCAGCCAACATGCTAATATTCAAAAATGTCCGTTTTGTAGCTTTCTCTAACAATACTAAAAAAACAGCAAAGCTGCCAAGTGTTTACTATCCTAATGATAATCAGTTGCAAGAAGTTGCTTTAATTAAGGACTTGAGTATATACTTTTAACAGTCAATTAAATTTTGCTGCACATATAAATAATATTTCTTTAAAAGCATCAAAATTACTGGGCTACAATCTTAGACACTGTTGTAGATTAAGTGTTGAATTATAAAATGTTGTATATACATTCTTGGTCGTGTTTATTTTAGATTACGCATGAATCATTTGGTATTCACTCTTATCAAGTACACTGTAAAACTCTAGGGAGTGTACAGAATAAAATGTTACGCTCTGTGCCCTCAAACTCCATATTCCCATAATTGATCATAATATTATTCTCACGATAAGTTTTATCGGACTTTTTCCACTGTCTCGGGTGTTTATCATACGACGTTGTGTGATAAACATCCGAGACAGTGGAAAAAGTCCTATAAAACATATCATAATATAGACCCCTGCCAAAAATGACATTATTCTCACATTATACAACACTTAAATACACAAAATCTAAAAAGTTGCCAAACCCAAAACGATCTCTGTTTTATATACTGTTTTGAAGCTTTTGCGCTTACTAGAATTATTCTCGTTAACACAGAATTTTGACTTAAACCGCGTAGTGGATAGTGGATAAATACAAAAGACTACGCGGTCCAAGCCGAAATTCTATGTTAACAAGAATGATCTTTGTTATGCCTGTAAATTACTTAATAGGTTAATATACTGCACCAGTTAATTGAATTTAATGTACCTAATAGAGCTTTACGTAAAAATACTTTGTTTCATGAAATTGTTCATGTTAGAAAGATTTACCAATTGACAGAACTAAATTTTATTACTTACCTTTAACACAGACATCTTTAGTACTACTCTCGTCTCTTAAAAAAAACAGTTAAGTTCTCCTACATTATAAATTAGCTTGATCTGTGCCTTGTACATTGAGCATCTCTGTTTTGTAATATGTTCTTTCTAAATGTTACTATCATTTGTACATTTCTGATATTATTACTTATTGTTATTAAACTTATTTATAGTATATACATGTACAATAATGTGTAATGGGGGTTTCTTGATTATCGTAACAAATAAATTAACAGTTTAGTTAAAATTTATAATAAATTCCATTTCATCGTGGTATTACAGCTAATAACGCAAATGCTTTTAAGCTTATGTCAGTTGTCAATACGTCGAAACGTCATTCTCATTATAAAACTTGCGTTGGTACTCATAATTTCAATAAAAATTACAGTAAAAATTTGGAACTACTCCCCATTTAACGTTACTTTACAATTACCGATAACAGGTTTGAGTAACCTAAAATAGGTTTTTTTAAATATTGTTGTGTTCTTGATGTAATAGCAAATTACACCTAGATATAACGAAAATGCAATGCATTAATTCATTTCAAACTACTATTAATCTACCTCTAAGAATTGAAGGTTAGGGATACTATAGTCTCTTCAGGCTCAAAAAAAACCCTGCAACATGCGTGGACGTAATTTAACATTGACATTAGTAATGTTGCGGCTAATAATGGTCATAAACCTTACCTTTCTAGCGAAATGATTGTATTTATAAAAAACTGCACAACACACATGCAATTCACGCAAAAGCTTGGTAAATACTGAATCACAGAACGATACCTTAATAGTAAGGCAGGGTTGCCAGATTGGGCATTTGGGCTACTTTTCAAAGAATTTTGCTACAAAAACTATACAGTTGTGATGGACGATGATTTGGGCTAGTTCACACTTAAGAATATCAAAATTCTGGATTGCGCTATTTCACATTGAATATTAGGGCTAGTAACTTTTCTATGAACCATATTAAACTCTGCATAACCTACTACTTCTGATGATTCGATGTTGCACAAAATCGATGTACATTTTTCTTTCGATGTATATTCTAGACATTCCCCGCTAAAAAATGAGCACTATATTTGAATGGCATATTGCTATTAGCCTTTTCCAAGACTATAGATCTGCAGATTATCGTGCAACAATTGATCCACCCAAGGTCAAGCGTCGCGCCAAAGTGTAAAATTCAAAAGTCAAACGTTGTGAGGTTAGATCGAACTCCCACTTGTCATTGAGTTGGTTTCTGCACCTATTTTTTAGCTTTAAAGTTTGAACCGATATTCGAGTACTGCAGTAAGTACGCGAACGATATTTTATTCTGAATTTGAAAGAAAATCCTATTTGCAGATAAGCTTAGACGAAGACTCATCATAAGCTAACCCAAACCTGGAAACTATTCCGTTACTTTACAAAAATAGTGAAAATTTTAAATTTGTTTGTCAAGTGTGCAATAAAAATTTTAACCACAAACGTAATCTAACATTTTATATGAAAACTCATAATGAGAGTAATTCCGGAACATCTGGACAATCAGAAGGAAGCGCTATGTCGGCCAATTCGAGAAAATGTGCTCTGTATGATTGGACAAATACACAAAATGATATATTGGCTCATTTCACCAACACACATGAAATCACAGTGATTTAAAAAAAAATAGCCTTCCCATCATTTGAAACTTTTCTATTATGAAAAAGTACAATGGCGGAGAATAAATTTAGGCCGGCCTGTCATTCGCTTGGCACTGTTTATGTTGGTGGCACTGTAAGTCTATGTCAAATTCGAGGTTAGCAGGTACAGACTGACGCAAAACTTAACCTACCAACTTCGAATTTGACAAAGACTTACAGTGCCACCAACATAAACAGTGCCAAGCGAATGACAGGCCGGCCTAAATTTATTCTCCGCCATTGTACTTTTTCATAATGGAAAATTACAATGTAATGAAAATTAATATAACTGGGGAAATTCTAAAAACTCAGTTGTTTTCGTACTCACCTTGCAACTAGGTACATACATAGTTACACGCCAAAATAGTCGTTGAATAGCTAATTTGATGATGTGGTAATAATGGTTAGTTTATAATTACAAAACATCTTTAACCACTAGGGTTGTAAGTACTTATACAAAAAGGGAAAGAAGAAATATCATTGCGAAAGCGAATTTTAATAATTATTCTACAAAATCAATTCTGGTCTTTAAAATACCTTAATAAATAAAATGCTGAATTTACTATTCTTTATTGAATAATCACACATTTTCTTAATAATTTTAAATTAGTATCATAGCAATTAATGTTATAACAACGTTAGAAAGTTATAACTTATTTTAAAGAAAAGTAACATTTTAAATCACAATGTATATAAATGTTACGTTGTGATTTAAAATGTTAGCAACAATACATATTTTTAAACTAATTTAAAATTACATTCTGTAATTGAACTAAACACAAATTATCCTTTTTTGGTAATCAAAGGTATGAAATATAAAGTTCTTACATTACATAATTCAAATGAATAGAGCATGTTTGTTTCATATAGACGAGCTCTCTTGAATATACCTAACCTTAACAATGCAGTTCTGTATAAATCTGTTGCTTCGAGTTCTTCTTCTTTTTCTTCTTCTGGTGGGGCTTGTTGTAAGCTGCACTGAGACCTATTGGTCCATTGTGCTCCCACCTAATTTGTTATGGGTCTCGTTTGAAGAGGCCGGTTTCCAACGTGTAGGAAAGAATCCTACCCATAGGAACATCCCTTATCGCCTGGGGTTCCACTAGGCCTCCAAAATGTTTATGTCGCAGTGTTAGGAGAGCCACACATTGACATAAAACATGAATTGAGGTTTCTTCCTCCAACTGGCACTTCCTGCAGGTGGCATCATTTACGATTCCAATTGTGAATAAGTGCTTCTGTAGGTGACCGTGTCCTGTTAGTAAACCAGTCACGATCCTAATGTTTTTCCTGCTTATTGACAGGAGAGTAAAGGTGTTGGTAGGCGACATTTCCCCGATGAGGAGTTTTGACTGACGTAGCCTTGGTACCGAGGCCCAGTTGGCACTGGATTGGTTGTGTGCTCAACTTGTCTCTTTGCAGTGGCACGGGTAATTCCTAAAGCCGGCTCAGGGCCGATGAGCGGCTCTTGAAAACCCCTTCTGTCTAGAGCGTCAGCTTCTTCGTTACTCTCTATTTCACTATGGCCTGGTACCCATAGTAGTTTCACCCAGTTTTTTGTACCGAGTCTATTCAGTGTGGCAACATTCCAGAACCAACCTGGAGTTGATTCTGGGTGAACTCAATGCTCTTAGTGCCGCCTGACTGTCTGTGCAGATGCAGATATGCAGATTGGAATAACCTCTTTGAAGGTTCTCCTGAGCACAGGTTAGGATGGCAAACACCTCCGCCTGGAATACAGTGGCATATTTTCCTAGGGCAACGGTGAGTTTAACCCTCGGCCTACAGCCGTAGATGCCAGCACCAGATCCCCCCGCCATCCTGGAGCCGTCTGTGTACCAAACACATCTGTTGAGGCTGTTTCTGGTTGTGGCCTTGTTGATTGCCGGCCACCAAATAAGAGCAGCATATGTTATTATTGGTCTTGTAACCACCGTGTATAGCCATTTGGTGACACAGGGCTTGAGACCCCAGCTGGTTCCAAAGGTCCTTCTACATCTCCACAGGAAAGCAGTGGCCCTTTGAATTTGTCTCTACATGAGTCCTCCAGTTCAGCTTTGAATCCAGGATAACTCCAAGATATCTGACCGATTCGGAGGGCTGGAGAGCTTTACCGAAGAGTGTGAGCTGTCTGAGACCCTCAATTCTCCTTCTTTTGGTGAAGATGACAAGTTCTGCTTTGGTAGGATTAATCCTGAGCCCTTGCCTTACACACTAGTTTTTTACAGTAATGAGGGCTTCTTGCATGATCTCACTTACTGTGCCAGCAAATTTTCCCATTGTTAATATTGCAAGGTCATCAGCGTAACCTAGCACAAAGATGCCTTTTGCAGAGAGCTCCCTTCCAAGACCAGACACCATAACATTGGAGACAAGACTCCACCCTGAGCACAGCCCCTAGTGACCGTCGCTCTAATAAAGAGCTCGTCTGCTGAAACGATTACCTATCGGCCCGACAGCATAGAACCGATCCATCTTATCAACGAAGGTTTGATCTAGTGCCTTTTGGCCGCTACACAGATAGAATCAAAGGAGGTGTTATCAAACGCCCCTTCTATGTCTAGGAATGCACCGAGAGCAAGCTCTTTGTGGTGCAGGGCTTTCTCTATCTTGGAGACGATCGCATGGAGTGCCGTCTCAACTGACTTGCCTTGTTGGTAGGAGTGTTGTGATGGGTGCTGCGGAAAAGCCACCAATGCTCCATCCTTAATATACCTTTCAATCAGTCTTTCCTGCACTTTAGCAGGAAAGAAGTCAGGCTGATAGGTCTGAAGTCCTTTGCGGTATCATGCATTGCATGTCCCGCTTTAGGTAGGAAAATTACTTTGACCGTCCTCCAGGGCACAGGAAAGGGTCCCAGGGCCAGGCTAGTACGAAAAATGTGATATAGGGGCCGTAACAGCACCTCCAATCCATGCTGTAGCAGAGCCAAAAAAATTCCGTCAGCACCAGCTCTCTTATATGGTACAAAGGTAAACAGTGCCCATTTCAAACGATTTCGACTCGCTTCCTTTGAGGCCGTCCTCTAGTCCATTGCAGTGTGCGCAATGCTTGGGGGCCTTTCAGGTAGGGCTTTTTGTACAAGACTGGAGCCAGGGAAGTGAACATCAATGAGATGCTTGAGAGCCTCCACCCTGGTATCAGTGAAGGTACTCGATGGGAGCCTCAGCATCTACAGCCTGGAACCTGGAATTTTGGAAAACACCTTTTGCAGTCTAACTGCTTCTGGTAGGCCTTCAATACTTTCTCAAAAGACCCGCCAGGTTTCCCTTTAAAGTCTGCGTATGCAGCTTTTTTATGATCGTAGGGACAGTTTGTACTTGTCCCAGTCCAGTTCGAGAGTTTGTAAGTCTGGCTCTGTTGAAGAGCCTGCGCGTTTCTTTGCGGAGGGACTGGAGTTCAGGGTTTCACCATGGAGTCCTTTCACCTTCCCTGCATCGCTTAACAGGACAATTGGTCTGGTATGACTCTATGATAGAGCGGTGTACAAGATCAACGCTCTCTTTTAGCTCGTCAGAATTTTTCAGAATGATTCTAACCAAATTTAACCTTTTTTGGAGGTCCTGTTTATAGCCCTCCCAATTGGTTGCTCTAGGATTTCTAAAAATATTTGACGCTGGCGGTCGCTTTAGATTTAGATTGAAAGTGATATGACGGTGATCCGAAAGGGATGGTTCTGTCGATACCTGCCAGTCTTTGACTAACGGAGCGATCGTAGCGGTGCCCACTGTTATGTCTATGACTTCTTGCCTTCTGTCGGTGGCAAAGGTAGGTGTAGTACCACAGTTTAGTACCTCCAACTTCGTAGTGTAGAGATACTCCATTAGGCCTCTACCTCGTGGGTTGATGTCCGTGCTGCCTCAGCAGATGTGGTGGTCATTGGCGTCACACTCTACCAGCAGAGGTAAATTATTCGTGTCACAGTAACTTACCAGTCCCTGAAACTTTGGGGTGGGTGGTAGTTCCTGTGCATCGTAAGGGAAGTAGGCAGAAGTAAGAACAAAGCTCCTCCTGCTGTTGCCATCTATAAGACCAATTTTGACTGCCACTAGATCCCTGGGACAGAAATTGGGCAATATATGTATATAGGTTAGTCCGGAAGAGTATATGTAAACTCTCGGTATAACAGCATTTGTGCAATAAAACATAGAACCACTATTGAGACATAGCCCCTGGACGGAGCCATGTCGTACCCATGGTTCCTGAATAAGTGCTATATTAATATTATCATTTGTAAGCCTCCTCTGCAGAGCATAGGAGGCTGCTATACTGTGTTGCAGGTTGATTTGTAAGAGATTGATACTATTCATTAAGGGAAAAGCGTCCACTCCTACTCCTGCTCCTCCGCCGCATCCTCTGCCTCTGCAGCAGAGTCAGACACTTCCATGCCTTCAAGCTCTACTACGGGCAGCTTTTCTTTAGCATGTTTAGGGTCCCAGAAAAAGACCCTTACCATGCCCGCATATGCCTTCATGCCGAGTTTCTTCAGAACCGACACGGAGAGCCCGTCCACCCCAAGAACAAGCCTGAGCCCTTTGGACTCAACCCTTCCGGCATGCCAAATCCTTCAGTGATCGGTCCGAAGTCCCGGATTCTGGCGTTTTAACCTTCTTAAGATGGTAGCCCCTTCCTCAGGTACTCACGGTATCCAGGCTACCATCTTACTCAGCCTGGGGACAGAGTCGCCCTCTAAAAAAATGAGTTTGATTCCTGTGCCCGTGCTGATCTTACAGACGGTTTCTGTTAACCAGGTCTTGGAGAAGGCATCGGAACATGTGACCATAATGATCTCTTGTTCCGTCCATCTAAAATTATCATATTTTGGGTGGGGCCTCTCATCTGGGAGCCCGTCCATGTATTTGCCGAGGGTGAGTTAAATTTCCTCGGCAAGCACCACAGAGATTTGCGACTCCGGGAAGTTTCTCCAAGCAATCGCAACCCTGAGTTCTTTGTTGGCCGCTTGACTGTACGAGAGTCCGGGTCAGACCCCCTTGGTGGCTTTCTGTGCACTAGGAGGAGTCTCCTTCTCTGGGCGGCCCCGTTTGGAGCCCCCAGCAGAGAGTGTGACCTTCTCCGTGGCACTAGGTTGGTCTGTGACAGTAGTGCTTCTGGTAAGAAGCTCCTGCTGTGTGCCCGAACCTGTAAACGGGCCTGGTTGGTCACTGGTAGCCAACCTAGCCTTCGCCTTCTTACACCGTCTTCTTTCTGCATTGCAACGGTTTCTCTTAGTAAGAGGTCCTTTTTGCGATGCAGTGTCGGTTTCTGAGGAGGGCCCAGAAACGGTTCTCCCTCATTAATTAGTACTGGAGCGACTCCAGTAGAGGAGCACCCTTCTGAGGTGGTCTGAGTAGGACCTGCAGCAGATACCTCCTCTGAAGGCGTGTTAGGGTTGTTAATAATGTCATCCATAATTAATCCCACGAGTAGTCAAGAAAGGAGGTCCGCTCCTGCAGAGCCTGTTGCAGGAGTAGGGCTAAGGGACCATGGAAGGGCGCCAGGTATTCCATGGGCATCGTTCAAGGCACTGTAACCCTGTGCCATCCAGCTCTCGGCACATTCCTTCCCAAACAAGTATGCCATATCTCAAGAATGGCTCAAGCAGTGCCTTATAGAACATTTAAAATTTCCCATAGTATGTAAAATTTGTGTATTAAGCATTGGATATTTTTTTATAATTTGAGCACTTGCTGGTCCCATCTCAGATGCCTATTAATCCAAATTCCCAGATATTTTATTTAATTTACTTCTTTAAGTGGATTATTAATATTTTCTATGTGACTTTAATCACAGTTAGGTTTATTTGTAGATAGTTTTTTTTATTTAATGTCAGCTTCAAAGAATCTAAAAATTTTTAAATTTTGATAACCCAACTTTAATTTTTCTTTTACCAGATCCCATGTTTTGTAGTGAAAGACGACTATGGTGTCATCTGCATATGCTATAATTTCTCCCCCCACATCAAGATCACAAAGATAATTTACATAGGTGTTAAAAAGAATTAGTAATATCTAGAACTAGCTGACCCGGCAAACGTTGTTTTGGATTATGACATGATGGGAAAAACCCTTCAAACAATTAAGCACAGAATCATAAAAGTATGACTTCAAATAAAAAGTCGTACAGTGTATAGAAAAACACTTTCGATATTTTCCAATTTTCCGGATTTCCCTTTGGATTTTTCTGAATTTTCTTTTTTGCTAAACTACCTCGGGAGTAAGACAAACAAAACAAAAAAAATCATCCAAATCAGTCAAGTCGTTCTCGAGTTTCTGCATTACTAACACACGGCGATTGATTTTTATATATATAGATAATAACTATATACTTATTAAATGTTAATGGTTGATTTATTTTTCAAAAGTGACATTGCGATTTTCAAGGATTTAACTACCTACATTTGGTTTCTGTATAGCTTTCTCTGACTTCTTCGGTTTTTTCTTAGTAGGAAAAAGTCAACGCTGAGCTGTGATTGCCGCATTGTGTGGAATTCTTGTTTTTCCTGATGAAGAGGGTAAACTGATGATTTTGGCTTTTTCTGCAGCAGCCATAGTTGGTGGAAGTAGTGCAATTGCTTGTTTCATTATTTCCAATTCCGTCGCCGATTCAATGCTTTTAAGGTGTTTCAAAACTTTCATTTTTAGTTTTTCTTTCTCAATCAAAAATATCCTTTTCCTTTTCTTTGCATAATTGTGACAGAATAACTTGTGTTACATTCGATCCAGTTTCATACAATGGACATTTACGTTGTCGTCATCATCATGTGTATTGTCTTCAGCAGGTTCTGTCAAAAAGAATAAGTATATATACAGTAAGTTTCCACCTCAGTTCCATCAAATTCTGTGAATTATTGTCTAGCCAATGAACAAGAAATAATTCATTCAATCTCAAATTAATGCAATTAAGCTTGATGGAAGCAATTATTAACACTACAAGGAAGGACCACACGAAAACTGAACCACCACCTATTGCGAACACTATCACCACACCCATAAAAGGTACATTTTTGTACTTACACATATCATTTGTATTGTACCATGGAAGTAGTGCAGAATAATCCTATTTGTATTATCCAGTTTTCATTCAAAGAGTCCTGCCTCTTAAAAATATATTGGTGAGCATACAATTGGGGTACCTAATGCCAAACAAAATTTTTCTAAATTGAGTGGATATTCAGTTTTAGTTTTTAATACTCTGTATACTTAATATAACAATGTTTGACACAGTGAGCAGCAAATGTATGGAATAAATTGATCTAAATTGAAACTTTGTCCACCTTGAAATTAAAAATTCACTTGTTTGTAGATTTTGATTAGAAAAGGTTCAAATTCAAATAAATTCCTTCCATAAATTTGCCGCTCACTGTATAAAGGGTCTCCACCACAAGCCTCAGGACTTAACACTCTGATAACTTCTCTTAGTTCATCAGCGATTCGAACGGTCAACAAAATGCCTACAAACTTACCTGAAGCTCTTTTCCTCTTATTCTAGATAAGTTCTTATGCCAGGCTCGGTCAACATGCCAGGTACAAAAGAGTCTAGAGATCAAAATAATATGAATACTAAAAGTAAATATGTTACGTAAAATGCCCTACCGTTTCTCTGGTATGCCCATTACTTTGACTCAAGCATTGTAAAAGCTTTCTGCAAGATTAGACATAAAGATATTGGGTTGTAAAATACCGGACAGATCTTTGATTTTGGTCAAAAATAATTTAAATACTTTTTTGTGCCTTCTGTTTGAGATAAAAAAAGCACCTGGAAACCCTTCTCTGATATCATCAAGCACCAAGATCGTAAATAATTCAAAATCGTGTGTGCCATTTAAACACACACAGTCTGAGCCACATTTTTTTAATAATGCCATTGGTGAAGGAGTCATTATCATTAATTAAAACTCGCTCTCTTTCAAATCAGGGTACTCTTTATCTAATGTTCTTTGGGGTTTGTAGAAGAGAACACTTTTTGCATCTTTTTCATCTCAGTAACCACAAATCCACGTTGATAGCATAATTGGAATGTCTGAATGATGAAGTATTGAGATTAAAAGAACGCTCAATATTATGGAGATCTTTTCTATTGATCAGATGAATTCTCTTTAAATCAGAATCCACAATAGAATCTCTCACTTCATCTAGAATGTCATCGAAAGGGATTTTTGCTGCTATCTTTGCAGCAATCTTACGCTGTACTAGTGTGGTTGAGGTGAGGTGACCAATGTCAGCCCGGTGTCCCACATGAGTTTCAATAAAAGTTATTTTGCATTCTCCAGTACTCTCTTTTATTAGTCGTATGCTGGCTGGGCAATATGCATTCATTTTTGTGCTTTCTTGAGTCTTTAAATGTTTCAGTCCATTGCCTTTTGGTACATCATTTCCAGGTCTGTGGCAGGTGTAATTAATAATAATAACAATGCGCTGCTTGAAAATTTCCTTTTGTTTCTGATCAAATTTCATCATTTCCTCATTTTCTAATGTACTTTTCTATTGTAGAAAAGTCTAAAATGATGGGAAGGCTATTTCTTTTGACATCACTGTGATTTTGTGTTTGTTGGTGAAATGAGCCAATATATCATTTTGTGTATTTGTACAATAATTACACATAGGGCATTTAACCGAATTGACAGACATAGAGCTTCTTTCTGATTGTCCAGATGTTTCGGAATTACTCTCATTATGAGTTTTCATATAAAATGTTAGATTACGTTTCTGGTTAAAATTTTGATTGCATGCTTCACAAACAAATTTAAAATTTTTACTATTTTCGTAAAGTGACGGAATAGTTTCCTGACGATCTGGATGGAGTTTCTTCACATGCTTCTTCAAATTACTAGCTGTACTAAAATAACAACCACATCCATAACATTTGTTATTTAATTGGATGCTCATATTTAGGTTAGCTTATGATGAGTCTCCATCTGAGCTTATCTGCAAATAAGATTTTCTTTCGAATTCAGAATAGAATAACGTTTGCGTACTTACTGAATACTCAATAGGTACTCTAGTTTCGTTTCAAACTTTAAAGTTAAAAATCTGGTGTGATACACTTACACAACTTTCTTTGACAGTGATCTTATAATTAGTCAAAAATTTCATTTTTAATTTTTTGCATTTGTCAAAAATTTTAAAAAATTACAAATTCTACAAAAACGCTACAAAATAGAGCGTCAGTTCAAGAGACAAATTTTCTCTAGAATTTTAAGCTGAATTCAAAAATGAAATAATATAACGGGTGTTCTATCTAAAATATAAGTTAATAAAAAAAAATGAAAAAAAATCAAAAGAAACCCATTTTAGAAGTATTCAACTGCAAAATCACCTATCTCACATCAATACACATTAAAAATGTAATAAAAATGTAAAGTTTAAAAAAATCGTTAGAGCCGTTTTTGAAAAAATCGAAAAAAACTGAAAAATCACAAGAGTAAACACCTACTTCTGGTTATGCGATTTTCTTCAAAAGCTTGCTGTCGCATCTACATAGTACACAAAACTTATATATGAAGTTTCAATTCCATACCTCTTTTCGTTTTGAGATATTCTGTTTACAGATAGACACACAGACAGACAGACATACAGCCACACAGACAGATAGACCAATGAAAAAAATGTTTTTTGGGATTAGGGGATTCTAAGGAAGATCTGTTGAAAACTCAATTTCGAATTTTTGGGGTGAATCCAATACTTCCTTTATCGTAAAAGGAAGTAAAAAATAAGTGAAGATACGAACTCAATGACAAGTGCGACCTCACAAGCAGACAACGTTTGACTTTTGAATTTTACACTTTGGCGGGACGCTTGACCTTGGTTGAACCAATTGTTGCACGATGTTCTGCAGACGCTAGTGACGAATTCTGGGAACACCTGCTCACTGCTTAATCAGCATTACGCATTGTTATGACTGGTGCAGTCCAGTGGTGAATGTGTTTCGCAGTAGCGGTCGTGCCTTCAAGGTAATGCTTTACAAATATTATTATTAGCTGTATTAACTACAGTATTCAGAATAAGTTGAAGGGGTGTTTATTTTTTAGAAAACTAAAGTAGATAATTCCTAACCTTAAATTTACTGCAAACGGAAACAGTAACTTAGAAATAAATATAAATAAACTAACTTATTTCAGTTATCTGTCGTTAGGTTTTGCCATTACATCATTTGTTCATTATTTTAGGACCTGTAACGAAATTGCTGTGTAAATTATTTTCCTCCAAACAAGCGCTCGTGGTGCCATCTCTTATTGTTAAATTTTAATATTAAAGTATGGGAAATTCAAACTTATTCTCCCATTGAAATTGATTAATTGTTCACTATTTACACCAAGATGATAAAAATAGATGAAAAGGAGTTTCTTAAATTGGTACAACGGCGATTTTTATGTATAAAACAAGACACAATTATTCAAAATTACAATTACAACTTGGTAATTATCAGGATTATAAATACAAAAATCATTTTTCTGCCTTAATAGTTCTGTATTTTTTATTTCACGCCAAAAATATATTAATTAATATATAGTAGTAAGTTTTTTGTTATTAATTGCATAGGTACCTTAAAAAATGTAACCTAGCATAAACGATACCTTATAACAATTAACTTCGATTAGGTAATTGATTTTAATTTCTCCGTCGCATTTTGTGCTTATCGAATATGCAAGCGCGACCGATGGGCTCGCGCGCCTGTGGCCTGCGATAACTCGGCTGGGATTTCGATTTCAACTGTTCGCCTGAAAAGTTTGCGAGGCACGTTGTTATTTTGTGGAGATTTATTAGTGCCAAAATTTGGGATCTACTTCGCAAAATAGCGTATTTATATTGTGATGATTTGGAATATAGTGAAGATTTGTTATTCGCAATATAAGGCACAGTTTCTACTGGATTTAGTTACGTTGCTGAACTAAACAATTTGGGAGAACGAGGGGAAGTCTGAATATCAAAATCGTACAAGAAGCCGCCCAACAACTTAGTACGTATGAGCACGAGGTTTTGTTGGACGTTTTGGGTAATTTTATTGTCCATTTTCAGGGCTTTTAACTGTTACTTTTGGGTCTTGTATCCTGTCGAGCTCGCACAAACTAGTCCTGCGTTTGGCCCATCTGACCGATAGCGTGATCTGCTCCTCGATCCACTGGTTCATCCCCTAACCCCCAGGGTTGCAGCACGTCCTGCTGGTGGGGAGCTCCGACTTATCGCTGCCCTCGAGATCTGCAGCAACTGCCGACCTCGGAATTGGATCGCCCGCGCACCGAAGATAAGGTCAGATCGCTCTTTGTTTTTTTTACCATTGCACCGCGTACGGTAATCGAATCATGTACATGAATCGCATCCCACCCAGCGGTATATTTTAAAACCTGCTCGTATTCTCAGATTATGTAATCAGGCTACCGTTTAGCCTCTGAGTAACGCATAGCTAATAGAGCTCGATGACGTCGATCCAAAATTGTGTAGTTAAACTAATTTTCACGATGATTTGTTGCCGATAACCACGTGAGCATAAAGATAAATCGCGTACCTCAGTTTTCATATTTTAGCTTGCTGCGAGCTGTTGGTCTGTGTTAAACCTACCGAATTCATTTGTATTTTGATTAGGTTTAAGGTTTGTATATATATTTATGTATATTAACGAATGTGGGGAATACTCGTATGTACCTATTCGCTGATGTTTCTTTAGGTAGCGCATACGTCATACCCCCCTTGGGTTTAATTTAGTTTCGTCTGTTACTGTGATTGTGATTTGGGACGAACGCCGAGGGTATTGGAATAAATGGTTTTGTTGTATCGAGTGCTTTTATTTTGGTTCCGGTAGCGTGAGCATTTTGGTATCCGATGCATCAGAGACTCCAGGCTCGGAAATAAAGTTTTAGGATCCTGGCGCCCAGGACTTCCCAGCTGGTCCAGAAGAGGAAGGTCCATATTAGCCTACGACCCAGGCTGAGCTCGGCCGAGCCTATTTATGTTACCATCGACGGACCAAGGTTGACAACTTTGTACAAACATCCGTGACAACCTGCACTTCAAGAGTAGGTCTTTTGCATTTTGGCATCATTTTATGGAATTGTAAGGTACACTTCTAAAAGCTAATTAGGAATAATTTAGTATAACAACTTACAGGTAAAGTCAGAAGCAAATTGAAAAAATCAGCACTTACCACACCTATTGACCTATATTTGCTAAATAAAAATGACCCTAGAATGATAATTTCTAAATTTGAAATTGGTGGTACTGTTATTTATTGAATATAAATAAACACGCGTATGTTATCTGCTGGAAGAACTATAAGAACTAAGAATAAACTAAAGTGCAAGCACGTTAATAAATAAAAAAAAACTGAACACGCCACACACTACAACCGTGGTAAAGTGGCTTATGATTATATATATATATTGCTATAGCTCACCAGTTGAACTATGCCTTAATTAATGCAATGTCTTAAATGTTAAACGATAATTGCTTTTAAATCAAGAGCTCTTATTTTCAGGGTGGGTTCGCCAAAATCTAGTTCTCTATTAATTGAAGTTTTAAAACTGTATGTTCAAAAATCTTTGACTATCAATGACACATAACGTCAAACTTGACTTTTAAAATTCATCAAACCAGGTAATTGACAATTGTATCTTACATTAACACATTTATTATTCAATTCACCTATGTAAGTACTATATCAACTTTATATTATCACTTTCTTTTATTGACAGTTATTCAAAATGCTTTCTCAACTTACCTACACAAACCTCGATAACTGCTCTAGCTTTCACTGCAACATCCAACAAATACCGGATCCTGACGTCGACAGACTGGAACACCTACTGCCCACTTCACAAACAGCAACACCTATGATGGTCTGTGAATCCTTTCAACTGCATCCGTCCTGCCAAACCAACTCCTTTGCTCCCAAAATCCAGTCCTGGTTCCTCCTGAATGTCAATGTCACACGAACTAACTCCTGGTAAGTTGCTATATTATGATGTTCCAAATCTAACTTTGTTCCTTTTTTGCAGATAGTCCGATGTCTCTTGTTATACTCACATCAAATAATAACTTGTAAAAACCTCTACTAATATCTTGTATGTATGAATAAATCCAAATCTCTTCAACTAATATAACATTCTGTATTCTATATCTCCAATTAACTGTATCTGTATAATCTCTTCATCCACTTGATGTCTCAATACATTCCATTTTATATTTCACCTGTTCAACCTCGTAGATTTGTTTTAAAGCCCTTTTTTAATTTGTCATTACCAAAACTAACACAAATTAAGGCATAATTTCTATTTTTATTTCACAAAATTGGTTATTTCAAAATTACATGTATGCTTTCATGAGTTGTTTTACAGTAACTAACTAAACAAACTTCTATCCCTATTAGATACAATTCTTAGTGCACACTTCCTATATTTTAAAATAATACTGTTACAGGATATTCATTCTGATTATTATTAACAAATACATTTGTCTAATGTTACCTTGGTTTTTCTTTATTAACATTTAATACAACCATTAAGTTTATTTATTTCAATTAATATCGCACTATCAAGAGGCTTCTTTCATTGTATCAATTACTTTCATTATTCATATTCGAAATTTTACACTCATCAAGATCTAATTATTGTAACCTTCCAAATTTATTAGTTTTGAATATTTCTTTCTTATGCTTTATTATACTACGTCATGTATCATAACAAAATATATATGTAATCTGCAAAGCTAACTAACAGCAATGCTTTTATCATTTTATCACATTTAGAAAAAGCAGTCGGCAGAATACCTGATATTTTATTATTTTCTTAACTGTCATTTTGACAACCTGGTAAAATCAGTTCCAATTTTAACTCGATATTAGATGTCTTTCAAATAACCTCGAAAACGAAACCTTCAATGATATACAGTGTGTACCGTCAAGTGGGGTAACTTCGGACAAATTTTCAAGTTTTTTCAGGATAGGAAAAAAAGTGGGAGGTGAAAAAATGCTGAAAAAATTAATTTATATTCTTTAATAGATCCTTTATGTATATTTCACAAAAAAAAGTTTTAAAAATAAAGGCAAGTAATTTTTTTATTTAAACAAATAGTGTCCGAATTTCCCCGCTCAGGTGGGGTAACTTCGGACTGCACCTAAACTGCACGTAAATCAAAGTAAACCTGTGCGTTTAGTAAATTCGGACACAAAAATAATAAAATAAAGTTATTTAACGGTTTTTAATGTATAGTATGAGTAAAAAATATATAAAAGACATTTGAAAAACACGTTTATTGGCGATTATTAAAGAAAATACAAACTTAAACATATTTTTGCATTAAGCAAAAAAAAACAAAATAAACATTCTAAAACATTAAACAAACATAAAATATAATTTATAAACGTGTTTTTGAATATAATAATACTAATATAAGTATAAAATTTTAGGACATATTATTTAGGTCAACATTCGAAATTTGAAAAGCAAATCTATTCCTTCTTAAATCTTTGGGATCTTTTAAAATCTCTATAACTTGGCTTTTTGAGACTATTGTTTTATCTTCGGTATCCGGATATATAAAATATGTTCCAATCTTGCTGCTATTCTTTTTTCTCATAAATTCAACATAAAGTTTGTTTTCGTTTTCAAAAATCGCAATAATTTTTCCTATGTAATGCAGAGTCCTTTTTTTATTTTTTCCGGCAGTTTCATATTTAACTACAATAAATTTATTTGGCAAAAAGGTATCACATTTTTCCGTTTCAGTCTTACTAGTTATAATTTTGGGATTGTCATTTTGTGTACTAGAGGAAGAAGCCCTAGGCTGCTCTTCCTCATATTCCAAAATCCCTTCAGGATCGTCACTGGGTCGTTAAAAATCAAATCAGGTTCTTCAAGTTCATTTTCAGGTTCTTCAAGTTCACTTTCACTATCAGGAGTTTCATTATTGGGAATTATTCCTTGTCCAGGACAATTTCTAATTTTTTATCTCGATTCTTTCTTGAAGGTTTGTTCAAATTTCTAGCTTTGTCTAAAAAACCGACGAAAGCAGATGTCCACGAGGTATCAACATTTTCGTTTTTATCCGACACATCGGGAGGCAATCGCTTCAAAACTTGTTGTCTATCCACAGGTATAAGTCCTGAAGCTTCAAATCCAGCTTGTATATTTTTTTAAACATTTGCTCCAACTTTTTCTATTGTTTCGTGTAGAAGTCTAGGGAATTTGCTTTTCGGGAATACACCTCTGTTTGATTTTTTCCCTTCCGATAAAACCCCTCTCCATGCGTTCTTAAGTGGATGAAAGAACGCGACATCCAGTGGTTGACACAAGTGAGTCGAATTAGGAGGAAGTAAAATAAACTGTATGTTATTTTCAATACATCTTTGTAGGACCATAATAGAGACATGACTGGAGAGATTATCTCCTATAAGAATTTTTTTTCCGTCCAGTGTTCTGAAATACGGGAGAGCTATTTTTCTAAACCAATCTTCAACAATGGTTTGGTCAAACTAGCCACTTTTGGTTCGATTGTATGCTGTACCAGGAGGTCCATTCTCAAGCCAAGCTGGATATAAGTGTTGTGCCTTATACACAACATACGGTGCTAATAGTTTCCCTGAACCCGCCCCTGCCATCATAACTGATACACTTGATTTTGAGGAGTCCATAATTCTGTCTGCATGTTTTGAACCCCATTTGACTACAATTTTAATTTTTCCGGGATCATCAGAAAAATTTGTTTCGTCGTAATTAATTATATTTTGTGGTGGAACACCTTCCAATGATTTTTCTAGCTCATCAAAATATTTATTTATCATTTCATGATTTACTGCCGCTCTGACCCTCTTAATGTTTTCAGACAGCTTAACCGAAATCTCCCCTATATATCGAGAAATAAAATTTCTCATCCATTCCTTTCCAGGAATATTTCCGTCCCTAAACCTTTTATCGGTGATTCCTTTATTTTACATATATATATATATATATATGGACTAGGTCCCTAATATCTCTCATATGAAGGGGAAATCCCCACTCCGCCATTTTTTTTATTCCATCAATCAAAAATCTTTCTTCTTCATCACTTAAAGCCTTAGGGCGTCCTGGGTCATTAGTATGTTTCTTATTAATTTTGTCCGAAATAGTTGTTTTTAGCACACCATACTTTTCGGCCGCACCCCGTATACTCAACTTTCGGCTTTTTACTTCGCGCACCGCTAAATCAACTTTGTCTATATTATAATATTTGTAAGGCCTTCTCCTCAACCTTCTTTTGTAAATGGTGTCCGAATTTACCCTACAAAAGGACGATTATTTATATAAAAATTTATAAAATTATTGTCAATTAAAATTTTAACCTCAAATTTGGCCAAAACGCAGTTTATACCTTTGTTTATACAAACAAATACTTATTTTAACCAATGTTATTCGAATTTAAGATCTACACGTGTTATAAATCGTGATTTCTAAAAATTCATATTTCTTATTTGTTTACAAACTCACCTTTATTGCAAAATTACACCATACCAACAGTGGATTTACATTTTGATTTAAAGTTTGAACTACAGTCATCACATTTACCACCCCAAACATGTTTAGCTGTTCACTACGAGATGGTGGTACGAGTAAATTTGAAGTTACCCTCGGTTGTCCGAAATTATAGACACTGTCCGAAGTTATCCCACTTGACGGTACCAAATGTATGGAACCGGCCTTTAGCTTGAATACTTTTGAAATACCAACATTTGGTACGTACTGTATATGGTTTTCCATTAAAAAACGTTGCTGGTTGTATTTATCAAAGGAATGCAATGTTGGTGGTTTTTTAGATTTGCTTTGAACTTTACTGAACTTCGCCTTTTGTTATCTTGAATTGTGAATTTAATTTAAAGAATTGGTATTATTTATTTTGTGATAACAATAAAGACATTATTATTATTATTATTATTATATACCTTTAATTGTATTTGACAAACTGAATATTACTACATTCTTGCTATCCAAAGTTTTACTACAATTAAACCTTTAATGCTTTTGTATTTCTAATTAAGTTTGATTTTTTATTTTTGTTAACAGTATAAGCTATTTGCCTCATCAATTTTTCCAAATTTGGCTGTATATGCACGATTGCACATTAAGTCTAGCAACCTACAAAAGAGTGTATAAGGTATCTACTTAAATACAGTGTGTTCCCTGATTGCGTTTAATATACGTTTGATGACCCAACAATTTTGGAATTGTATTTTCATAATTGGGTGATCGTTCCTGCTTACTTTGAAACTTATTTTGCCCATAATTTTAATTCAATTGAAATCAAATACTCCTTGTTCTTCAGCAATAACTTTTTCGGTTTTGTGTAAAGCACTATAATTATTATTGCAAAAGCTTATTAAAGAAAGTTGTCTGTAACGTTCTCGGAAACTTAGATACAAAGTTTGAAAAAGTTTGCTTAATTTAAAATACTGCAGTATAGTGACATGAAAACACATAGTTTACTATTTTCATATTCTTACTCTGATTCTTTCAAACATACTTGATCTTTTTCGAATGTTCATACCAGTACATGAGATTTTGCAAACTTATAGGCAAATTAAGTGTCAGGGTAAGCAGGAACAATTTCTCATTTTTGGTCATCATGGGTATGTTAAACTTAATCGGGGAACAAGCTGTATAGTTGTATTGATGGGCAGCTCAAAAATATAACGCATAAATTTAACTTCATTTTGGAAACCTCAACATAAATAAAAAAACATCTATGGATATTTGTCATCGAGAGCTTCAATTTGAGATTTTCTAGTTGCTTTACTGCCTTTTTCAATTGAAATTATGTTTATCACAGAGTTGTATTTCATAAAGGATTTTAGAGTACCTACTGTACAAATAATTTTGATTTATTGCCGAAGGAGCTCAAGATGGAGCACTCCCATAATAAAACATATCAAATTTTTTTAGGTAATCAAGATTCTTAGGTAATACTCAAGATTATTTTAGACCCCATAATTAACTAATGAGAAAAATGTACTTTTCAATAATTTCACTTTTGTATAAGTAGTATGTAAAAAAGGCAATTTTCTTTAAAATGTACTACTTTATAAAACTGGTGAGTATACTTTTTTAAATCCGATTGTTTTGCCAAATTCAAAATGGTTATTAAGCAACCAATAAACGATATTAAACAAAAAATCTTTTGCTATTAGCATGCTTCAATATATGCCCCTCCATTAAAAAATTGAAAATAATTTCAAGTGTTAGCTAGTAAAACACTAATTAGCTGGAACCAGAAAATCTTAAATTTAATGCTTTGGAAGCTTGCATACTGACAGGCAGACTTTGGAGAGCAAATCCTTAAATGAATGTGTTTATACTTGTACACCTATTTGGTGTAATTAGCCCCTCGCTATTAGTAGAGTATTATTAGGTATACCGGGTGACAATGAGAATAGGGCCATGCTTATATCTCCTATATTTATCAATCGATTTGGATAAAATTTGATACGTGGATGGTAGACATAATTTCTGATTGACCGATAGATATAGTTAAAATGGTCAACTTCCGGTTTCACCGGAAGTGCCATTAACTTTGATTTTTTAAATTTATCACCTTATACATTTTAGGTTTTTTGGAATGTACAGCTCAAATTATATACGATAAATTTGCTAAATTTTCATTTTTCTAAACAAAAAATTCTTTATTTTAAATTTAATTTTTTTAAATTTTTTTATCATAGATTAGAATAAATGTGTTCTAAATTACTCTAGTAACCCATAATAATACATATTTTATTAATTTGATCAATAACAAATCGTTCATGAAGGAATAAAATTTGTTAAACGTGTTTTTGAGAAAAAGTAAATTTTTTAAAATGGCACTTACCAAGGGCCATCGTGCCATTAGATAGAAAATTTAATTACCAAACTAGCGATATGCATCATGCAGCACTTTATCTTTGAATAAAACGGAAACATGTTTAATTAATAAAATTTTATAATATTTTTGGGAAATACTTGAGCAAATTTGGCAACACTGTCATATGTAATTGAAGTCGTAGGTTTTGAAAACCATAAAATATACAGAACAACCCATTTTAAAAAATCAAAGTTGATGACATTTCCGGTGAAACCGGAAGTCCGCATTTTGATTATATCTGTGTCTCAATTTGAAATTATGTATATTATCCTTGTAACAAGTTTCATTCAAATCCGTTGATAAGTAAAGGAGATAGAGACATGGCCGTGATCTCATTGTCACTCGGTATACTAATAACATTCACATTGAAGTCACCTAAAGTAGCGTTTTCCTCCACATTCGTCAGTCGCTAACGACTGCGACCGAGTAGCCGCGACAGGTTCGTCAAGGTGTTGGCCTCTGTTTTCCTTCCGCAGCGCTATTACAGTTCATCGTTCTCAACTAGCTGCAATTAGTAAAATGAATATTAATAAAAAACAATAATTTTTATGTTGCTAAGTTACCAGGCCCAAGAAGAAAATCTGCTCTTTCTCTTAATAGAAGAACATGAAAGACTCAGAAGAAAAGTATTATCCTTGTTTAAAAATAGACAGATAAAAGGATTTCAATCAATATTAATCATTTGAGAGATGATGAAACAAAATGTAAAGTTTTTTCGAATGGCAGGTTATCACTTTATAACTGGGTTAATGTCTGGAAAGTGGCATTTTTTAAAACAGAGTTTGTCCATTCATACCATGGGCTAATTAATAATTTTTGACTTTGCTTATGTCCATTTATTTATTTCCATGTTAGTAGTGTATAATAATTAATTATTCTATTCACAAGAATTATGTTTTGTTAAAGACAGTACATGTGGAAACATTTGGTGTAGCTACAACCAAAAAGTACGAACTATTACATTCCTGCTAAAAGTTATGTTCTACTTCCATTTTCCTTATGTTACCAATTTTAATACGAGGAGAGTTCAGATATGAGTGAGAATGAGTTTAAAACATCTTTTCTATCAATGGAACAAAAACATGGTACATACTATTTTTCAACATAGTCTCCCAACGTTCTGGAAGCTTACGTATACCGCTACCTTGCACTACCTTTTTTGAACTTAAGCTCTTTGTGAACAATTGTCTCAACACTAACCACACTTATGCCCACTTCTTCTGACAATTTTTTCAGTTACCTGACGATCAGCCCGAATAAGCTGACAACCATCCCAACATTGTCAGGAGTCACGGATATTTTTAGTCTTAGTATGTTTTCTACGCAATCCCAACCTTCTCGAAATTTTTTCGCCTAATCAAACACCCTTGTCTTGGACATACATTTATCCTCAAACTATGCTTGAAGTCTTGTAAAAATTTCCGACGGTAAAACATTTTCTTTCACCAGAAATTTAACGATTATATGTTGTGCAACAAAATACGGTAGGTACTTTTTTCTCTGACATACTAATTATTACTGGCTGGTGTTACAGAGAAGAATTTGATTATTACTAATCTCAAGTCGGAACTTGTTAGAACATGGCACAGAATGCTTGTTTCCATCTATTGTTTTCATTACTCAGGGCAAATAGATTCTCACTCATATTTGAACGCTCTTCGTATATTATTTAAGAACAAGACTCACAAACACAATGTCAAAACATAATTTGCCAACAAATTCAAATTACTGGCGACTGGCGAACTGGTAGTAACGAATCAGTAGCATGTAGGAAAACAGACCTCCTTAAATGCATTGTAAATGCCTTAACGAACCGGTCACGGCTACTCAGTCGCAGTCGTCAGCAACTGGCGAATTTGGAGGAAAACGCTACTTAACCTTTGTATGAACAATATTTTTGTGACTTTACTTATCAAATCAATTCTGGCTTTGCCGAAAACTCTATATAAAAAAATATGTTTTAGGTCCTTTATTGGTTTTAAATTTGAACATTCTGTTTTATATGAATTTGAATTTTCAAATAAGAGCTGCGGGTCACGAGAGTGGAGCCTCATGCCGTGCACGTGAGTGAATGGGGGGGTGAGTGTGCATGAACGTGACTCTTTAAAGCAAGCGTAAAACGTGCGTGACATGAGTGAATACCCACTCACGCACCCATCTCTACTGCTCACCCCTATATGGGGCATTCTTGAATTAAACAGGTTAGGTTAGCCAACTACTTGTGCATGCTTAGAAAGGGTCTAGACCACAACGGCCACTGGACACAACGGCCACTGGACACAACGGCCACACGTAATTTTGCATGGACATATCGGCCACACTGGACACAACGGCCAAAAGCGATATGTGGACACAACGGCCACCTTGGACGTATCGGCCACAGGGTTAGCTGGACACAACGGCCACTCTGGACACTACGGCCACATTTCAGACGTGGACACAACGGCCACAGTTGACACAACGGCCACTGGACACAACGCCCACACAGAATTTTTGTATGCCTATATCGGCCACAGTGGACACTTCGGCCACTTATCAGACGTGGACACAACGGCCACACTGGACACAACGGCCACTGGACACAACGGCCACACAGAATTTTTGTATGCCCATATCGGCCACAGTGGACACTTCGGCCACTTATCAGACGTAGACACAACGGCCACACTGGACACAACGGCCACTGGACACAACGGCCACACAGAATTTTTGTATGCCCATATCAGCCACACAGGACACGTGGCCCACATAGCAGACCTGGACACATCGGCCACCGTGGACACAACGGCCACATAGCAGACGTGGACACAACGCCCACCGTGGACACATCAGCCACATATCAGAGGGGGATAAATGCAAGGTTTGCCCGCTGACATAGCTATATAAAATGAGCAAACCCGTTCGCCCAACCCGCCTGGACTTTCCTGTACTTTAGAAAATCTATAAAAACAGAAAACGGATGGGAGTGCTCAGTTGAAATAATTAAACACATTTAAATTTGATTCAAAATGACTTCACACACCACTAAAAGTGCATCATGTTACTTGATATGCATCGCTGCTGACGTCAAATAACGCAACCATCCGACGCGCTGTGTTTTATCGTTGATCGAGGTATTTGCCAATGTTGCCTATTGTACCTCGAAAACTAAACACCCTGTATTGTTATGTGTTGATCCCATTCAGTATTAGTTACGTGCATTTCTTAATAATATGTTTATCAACACCTAGCTAGTAGTTATCTTAATAATTATTATGGCTTCATATTGCCTCATTTAATGCATCATAGTCTCTAGGGTATAAAATAACATAAATCCATTAATTCTGAAATCATTAATAACGCGTGATCTGTGATCACCTAGCATTTTTGTTTATTTTGCGAATTTTAGAAGTAGTAAGTTTTTCCATAATGTAATCTGAAGTTCGTCATAATTATCTTCTTCTTCTTCTTCCTCTTTTATAAATAAAATTCAAAGTATGTGTGTATGTTTGGTATACAAATCCACACCGCAGCACAGATCACTTTTAAAATTCACAAACGGGTACTATAGGCGTGTGGAATGACATAGAGGTGGTCCCGGTCGTTAACTATTAACAAATATTATATATTTGTGATATTAACCACACAAACTTCTAACAACTGTCATATTTTATTTGACTTTCTTTAAAGGTATGCATAATTTTATAAATTTAACTATATTTTTGCAATTATTTACTTTAATCGACGTTTCCAAATCGTAAAAGTATAAGTGATATACAGGGTGTATTAGAACGTGCGGCTAATAATTACCGCATTCAATTCTACGTTGAAAAACAAGCAAAAAACTTTAACACTAATTTGGTCTTACACGAAGTCTTTAAATTATAAGCACTTAAAGGTTTTTTAATTTGGCAACGCTGTACAATTTAAAGCTAAGACATGCATTTAGTTACCCTTGATCGTATATGTTTGTGGTTCTGCAATTAAATCAAGTATGTGTTTATGTTTTTCATGGATATCCTCTAAAATTATTGAAATAATAGACAAATCAAGATTGACTGCGTTTTATTTAAATTAATACTCTTTTTTGGCTACAATAGCTGTTCAAAATGAGCACCTCTAACTTCTACCCATTTGGTACACCGAGTAAGAATGTTTGGTATTAGATTTTGCAGCATGTTACGATTGTGTATTTCTCTAACTGCATTATTTATCCGTTCAATAAGTCGCTCTTCGGTTTCAATTTCTACTTGATAAACATGAGCTTTTAAAAAGCCCCAAAAGAAAAAGTCTAGGACATTTATGTAAGGACTTCTTGCGGGCCATGGTATCGGAGCATCACGCCCGATCCACCGCTCTGGAAAGTTTTTATTTCACCAATCCCTAGTTTCAAGCCTGCAGTGGGCTGGAGCTCCATATAACCGAGCCCACGTATCTCTCCTGACAAATAACGGTACTTCTTCCAATAATCCCGGTAAATCGTTGTTAAAAAAATTGACAAAATTTTCGGCGTTTAATTGACGAGGCAAAATGTGTGGCCTTATTAGTCTATTTCCGATTATTACATACAACTGTCACATGACTGATATCATCCAATGAGAATCATGCATTTTTTGAAAATCGACCAATCCCGAACTGATTAGCTGATAAGCGCCCGTGGGCTGCTTACCAAGCGATAAGCTCCCTAGGGATGATTATCGACCCCGTAGATGGTGTCATAATTAGAAATAGAAATGCAAGAAACAAGCAATTTGAATTTTTTGGCATTATTAGATCAATTTTAAATCATAATTCGTACACGGGTTTTGTGTAATAATCTTCAAAATATAAACGCGAGCAACACACTTACCTACATATAATTTTGCCCGTGCCAAGAGTCATCGTGCCGGTTGCCCTTAGAAAACTGCCCTCGGGCAAGCCCTCGGGACAGTTTTCATTGCAACCAGCACTCGACCCTTGGCGTGTGAAAAATTATCGGTAAGTATGTCTCGCTCTTGTTATATTACTATTGATAATTCCAGCCCATACATTGACGCTGAATCTAAACTGGTGATTGATGGAAGACATAAGGGTTTTCATCGGCCCAGTGGTGCATATTGTGCATATTAAACATTCCGTAACGGGTAAATGTGGCTTCATCCGTCAATAAAATGTTTTCAATGAAAACCGAGTTGACTGCGTGTTACCGTAATAACCATCTGCAAAACACCATCCGTCGCGGATAATCTTCGGGAAGCAACTCATGGACTAGCTGGAAGTGAAACGGATGTATAAGATTTTCTCTTAACACTCGATGTACAGCAGTATGGCTAATATTAAGTCTTCGAGCTACAGAACGGGTACTTTGTCAAGGTTTGTCTTCAAATACCTGTAAGATGTTTTCTTCTATTTCGGGTTGTAATACATGTCGTGGTCGCCCTCCACCAACTCCCTGCATAGGTTCTATTCTCCTTGTTTCTCTTCAGCGCCGATCTAGTCTTTCTATAACATGAGCATGAGGATGTCTCCTGTTTACATAACGTTTGGCATATAAATTTGAAGCTTGGTGAAAATTACCGCCACATTCGCCTAATATCAAATACATGTCTACGTATTCAGGAAAACTGTATGCCATGTTTTTTCCCAAAACCAAAAACACAAAACTGAAGAATCAAACAAGGAACAAAGTAAGTTAGAACAATAATAACAGGGAATAACTAATAAATAATAAGCAGGTTTTACGAAAAGAAAAGTGACTTTTACAAGTGTCAAAAATGACATTAATACATCCAGTTATGAATTTTTTATTGTTACATTTTAAAAATAAACCCACCTTATAATGCATAGTTGCAACGTCTTCCAAAACTATAAATCGCGAAGATTTTGCATTCTTAAATATTAAATTATACTAAACTAATTACCAAAATGTTATAATTTATATTTGATTACCTATTTTAATTGCTGAATTATGTGTTGTTGATACTATTTAAATTTATTTCTCAACCAAAGTTTGAGCATTAATAACTCCTTAACCAAAGACTTAACACTAAAATGGCGTGGTGTAATTATTAGCCGCATGTTTTAATACACCCTGTAAAATTAGGTATTGTATGTATTTATATTTCTTTAATGTTGTGACCAATAAAGGGCCTATAGAGGCACTAACATTCGATTTTAACACCCCCATAGAGAGCACTTTTTATCGGACACTCAAATTTGAAAAAGGCGGCCGCTATGAATTTTTTTAAATTTTGACTTGAACGCCTCCCCTCACAAGTCAAAAACGAGTTATCTGATCAGGTTCAATGACAACTTGTTTGAAAGCCCTTTGGCGGTAATATACCATAAAAGAAAATTAATTTTGAAAATTTAAGAACCGTCACGATGCTATTCCAAAAATTTTGAAACTTTTGAAAATTATTAAAAAAAAAACTGACCACACTATTTTGTTTAAATTTTCTACACTTATACAGCTTGCTATTAGCTAAATTTTTTTATGAACGTCAGTATTTTATTGTGGCGCCCTCTATGAGGTTTCGAAAATCGGAAATTAAAGCTATTATAGATCTTTTATTACTCAAAATATGAAAATTGTTGAAATGTCGAAGTTGTTCAGTATACAGCTCTGCATTGTTATAAATTTAAATAACTTATACAGGGTGTTTTATTTTTACAGTAGGATAGCCAACTTTCTTATTTTAAACGAAACACCATGTATATGATTATATCTTTGGATGCACAATTTGAGTCCCTATGCGCTGGTACAGGATATTTCTATACCTAAAATGTACGGTTGAAGAGAAAATCGCGAATTTCTCAAATTTTTCGCTACAAATACACTCCAGAGCGTGTCTCTCTTCCTTACGTATTAAACCCGTCATGCTCTCTTTCTCGCTAGGCGTTCATTGAATTCCAGCCTTGCGAGGATTTATATCGATACTGTTTAATACCAAAAAGCAATGTTCAATTGCTTTTAAGTATGGGTAAGTTAAGGGAGGTGCAAACGTCTACTTTTTGCAGTTAATTTCCAAACAGTGGCATGGTTTTCACCAACCAAATTAGAGAACATATTCCCAAGGAATGAATTTAAAAATTTCCTCCCAAATATTCTAGGAAAAGGTGGAGATGTGGTTAACACCCCTTTAAAATATATATTTATTTCATATTCTAATTTATTAACACAAGCTTTAAGCTACTTACCAACGATGCCATAAAAGTGTTACTCAATTTTAAGCATCTTACAATATTAACACAAAATCCCTTGTACAAAGACAGCGCGTCGGTTGTAGTGAAGTTGGATAGACACAGACATTGGATTAGACCATGGGCGCCTCTCACTTCCTGCTTAATTTTTGCATTTTTCAGAAGTACAGGTAAAGTTTATCATCTTGTGAAAGGAACTTAAGAACTATAACAATTTCTTCAAATTTTTGCATACTAATAATGTAACGGGTTTGGTGTCTGCAACTGAAAAGTTTAAGACATAATAAATAATCTTCCCCACCAAAGCTTTGGGGGCTATAGGGATGTTACAGTAGTGTACATTGCGTGTACTGCAGCGGGTGTAATAAGTGTTGAGATTGGTTTATTTATCGATTTTATTTACTTTCAATTTCCTAAAAATGGAAGTACAAGAAATTCCTGGCCACAAAAGAGGTTCAACATATTTTACGTGTGAAGCTACTCGCGGTTTTTACTATCGTAAAAAGTCGAAAGGAAAGAACGTGATATATTTAGTGTGTGCAAAAAGACTGCAAAGCCAGGGCATCATTCTCTGGAAATTTATTTGTGTCCGTTCAAAACGAACTCCACAATCATCTGCCGGACCCAGCAAAGGAGGAAGCTCTTGTGCTGAAACAGCACATGTTAACAAAAGCCACGTCAACAAGTGACGAAATTAAAACAATTTTTGTCGACAACAGTGCCAGGTAAATTTTTATGCATTCACTTATTAGAGTACCTATTATTTGCTAATTTTTATAGTCCTGTCGGATTAAGAATTTAACCCGGACAAAATTAGTAAACCATGGTTTTTTTGTGTTTAGTGCAAGTGCCGACGCTGCCGCAAAGTTAGCCTTTCCAGCAATGTCGAAGTCCATGCGACGCTGTCGACGGTTCCACCAACCAGCTATGCCAACTTCGCTTCAACATTACGGCATAATCTGTGAAGGAAATGTAAGGTTTGGTAAAATAGATGGAAAGGCGTTTTGCAGAGGTGCTGTTGGCAAAGGGGACTTTCTTTCGGTACTGTTTTTGGCTAAAGATTTAAAAGATTTGTTTGCTGAAGCCACCGAAATACACCTGGATGGCACTTTTAAAACTAGGCCGAGAAAGCCTGGTAGCAGCCAGCTATTAACTATTTTGGTGGTGCGGTATGGAATCGTAAGTTTCTCAGTTTTGTGCATAATCGCTTGCACGTCTAAGGAATATATTTATTTTTCTGTTCGCAGGCATTTCCGGGTGCTTTTGCATTGATGACGAGCAGAAGAGTGGAAGCTTACAATGCAGTGCTTACTAAAATTAAAGATTTAGTGCCAGCATTTGAGCCGCGCTTAATAATGACGGACTTCGAAGCTGTTTTGGTTCGTTCGTTGGGGGAGAACTTCCCGAATGCGCGGAAAACTGGATGCTGGTTCCATTACTGCCAAGTAAGTTTTGATACCTCACAGATGCTCATAGCCAACTATAAGTGTATTTGATTTCACCTGTAATTGCATTGAACATATCTACAATTTATTTGGATTTTAAAATGACTTTCAGGCTGTTATGAAACAAGCAGGAAGTCTGCAAATGAAGTCCCTGCTGAAGAACAATGTGTTGGCAAGGAAGGCAGTAAAAATGTTATTATGTTTACCTCTGCTTCCCCAGGAAAATATTGTTGAAGGAGTGCAGTATATCAGTTCTTTCTTAAGGCAAAAGTACTTAGAGGAAGATTTCCAAAATTTAATTAGGTATGCATCCAATTTTTAATCTGAAACTGCCGTTGGAATAGTTGACAAGATATGCATCTACACAAATATTGCTTTATTTATTAAACGTATGGTTCGCACAGGTACCATGAACGACAGTGGCTTGGCAGAGTCAGAGGCGATTCTATTTCTGTTTTTAAGAGAACACAGAGAGCCAATAATGATTGCGAATCATTTCATACTGCCTTAGTTCGTATTTTAAGGGTGAGGGGACCTAATGTTTGGGAGTTTACCGGTAAGCATCTACTAACTAAGGCTGACAAAATAATGTTATTTGTTTTTTGGGGTATTGAATAACTTTCAATAATTTGTTGCAATATAATTTATTGGTAGTCTAAACTTAGTTGAAGGACATGATATAATCCAATCGAATACCACTCGAGTCTCTAGTATATTCAAATACTTTCTCAAAAATGTATTAAAGTTTCCTAAGCTACTTAAAATTTCGTCCTGAAGTCATTTCCGGAAAAACCGGAAGTACAAAAAGTTATGCAAAGTGTCAAAATATGTACTGGTCTGGGCAGTTTACAATCTCCCTAGTTTCATTTCCAAATACTAAAAAATGAAAATGTTACAGGAGCGAGTCACTATTTTATGGCACCCGGTATCACGCTAGTCTTGGGATATTTTTAATGAAAATAATAATAAAAGCAAAATATTAATTTAAAAACGAATTATTCAATACCTTTCTCTTATAATACCGATGCTTTCTTCTACATTTTGCGTAGACTTTTCTTTTAAAATTTGCTTATTTTCAGACGGCCTTCGTAATATAACGGCTCTAACTGTACGAGAGCTTAAAGCTATCGTAAACGAGGGACTCGAAATACGAGCGCCGAGAAAGAGGAAGTTTTGCTACCACAATAGGAGAATACAGTCGGCGACGGCTCAATTTTTAGAAGAAAAAAATGCGGGCTTGTTTTTGGAAATGGTATGCCAGTCCGTAGAGTTCCTACTGGAGAGGGATTTAACTGACGTACCTCTTGAAGTAGTGGAGCAGCAGGAGCCGGTTGAACTGCTTGCACCGTTGGACGGTGATGTGCCCGCGGACTACCAAACCCCAGCCCCAGGTGGGAACGATGAGGAATTAAACCCAATAGGAGCAGTTGCACTGGTACCAAACTCCCAAGTGCCACTGGTACCATACCCCCAATTAGGGCTTCATTGTGAGTATAGAATATAAATAACTTTAAAAAATTGGTCCACATTTATCTCCTAACCGATTAAATTGCTTATTCAACACTATAATGAACGAACCAATGAAAATTGTTCAATTTGTCAGAAATGGACAATTAAAATTGACTGCATTTGAAAACACCTAATGTCGCAGTGTTTTCACACGACCCCGATTGGTTTCAACAATTTCAATTTAGTGAGTAGCCTTTGACTGACTTTTCGCCAAAACGTCAAAGTGAAGTTTTCAAATCGGCTTCGTTCTAAGAACTCATAATAATCGTGTTGGAAGCTCCAGTATTGAATTAATATTGGAAAACATTGAAAATGTGTGCTATCGAACACGGTAAAAGTCATATACCCATATTGTTGAATAATCTTTCCAAATACCACTCAAGGTAAAATTCTTTAAGGGTTTTTTTCATTAACATGCAAATTATTGAAAATTTCTCTCAAAAAAAAACTGCTCAAATTCCACTCGACCTGCGGTCTTACGCAATTTTTAACGCAGTTTTGGTTTCGGGAAATTTAAACACAATAAGTTGCTTGTGAACGAAAAATATTCTCAAAAAATTTTCACCTCTTGTGGTATTACCCTTGATAATTTTAACATTATTTATGGAACGACGATTTGCTTTTAATTGGTACATTTTATTATTACATATACAGGGTGTTACGAAAAATGTGGCCTAAAATTTAAGAACAGCTAATGTTCATATATTAAATATAAGGACTACAATGCTTAATTACAGTGATGTAGCTTACTATAGCTTAACTGTTTTTACTTTTTATTTCGGAAATTGATTAAGCGAGAAACTTGAAATTTGGTGGTATTACATTGAAGCATAGAAGGCACCTTTAGGGTTCTGGGTTGGTCAGAAACGTCGCAGTACCTAATCATTTCCGGACAAATGTTTATAAAAACGTTTTGCCCTATTTTGCTTCATACTAACAGCCCTTAAAGTTTGGGACATTATTTCATTAACATCCTGTGTGTTACAATAACAATATTTTTTCTATAGCACATGTTACAGTGTGCTTTTATCAACTCAAAACAAAAGGTCAAGTTTTACTTTAACAGCAAGGGTAGATAAAGTAGCACTTTAACGTCAAGGATAGATAATAGTAATTTATTATACAAGATGATAAAAGTTAAATTTTATCTACGAGTGAATCGTCTCGACGTTAATGATTCAAGAGTGGATAGAAATAACTTTATCGTCGTGTATAATACAATATTATTTTCTATAGCAAGAACTTTAACAATTTCAAAAGAAAATAAGGAGTCAATCACATTTCAAAATGTCAGTAGCTAGATTGGGTTGCTACGATAATGCGCAGCTGTCATATTTAATTTAAACAAAAGTAGAAAATTAAATTACTTTTTCGTTGACCGCTTGATAATTTCAATATTAATGAATTATTTTTCCTAAAAAAGGACGGATTAATAGACGTCATTAATACACTGTTGCAACAGCACAATTAGGCCTGAAGGCCCATGGCTTGGATTAGTTTCTTCCATAACTTCCGATTCTGTGCTAACACTTCCCAATCATGAATTCCTGCATGTCCCAAGTCTTCTTTGACATTTTCCCACCACTTTATATTTGGTCGACCTCTTCGGTTTCTTCCCCCTATCACTGTTTTGAAGATTTTCTTTGTTGGATGTGCATCTTCCATCCTGGCTATGTGCCCTAGCCATCGAAGGCGGTTTTGTCGAATGATGGTAGTTATCTTGGGTTCTTTATAAAGCTCCTGTAATTCTTTATTTGTCCTCTGCCTCCATTCCTCTCGTACTTGAATACCACCATAAATTGTCCTTAGAATCTTCCTCTCCCATATTTCTATTTTGTCACTAATTGTTTTCGTTAAGGTCCACATTTCACTGGCATATAGCACCGCTGGTCTAATTATTGTCTTATATATTTTTATTTTTAACTTTTGTGATGTATGTTTGCTTTTCAGAACCGATTTTAAGGAGCCCGCACATCTCGATCCTGCTGCCAACCGTTTTTCTATTTGTGGCACTAAACTTCCTTCGCTGTTAACCTCTACCTCTAGATAAACTGCACTTTCTGTATGTTTAAATTTGTATAGAGTGTTTCCGCTGTTACTGATTATTTCAAGGTCATGTTCCGTTCCCTGCGTTCGTTTACCCGACTTTTCTTCACTTATTTGTAAGCCTACTGTTTCTGCTTTGTTTTCCAGGTTTTTCAATAGCATTCTCAGTTGTTCTTGAGTTCTTGATAGTAGTACTACATCGTCCGCATAAGCCAAACACTGGTACGGTTGTGATAAGATTTTGTAGTTGGTGTTTATGTTACTTTTACGTATTACATTTTCAAGCAGTATGTTAAATAACAAGGGAGATATTGGGTCACCTTGTTTCAACCCAGTAGTTGTGTTGAAGCTTCTCGACAGGCCTCCTTTCTTGCTTACTTTGCTAGTTGTATTTAACATCGTCATCTTTACTAGGTCTATGGTTTCTTGTTTGAAATCCAATTCTTTAAGCGCTTCCAGAACTTTAACTCTTTTGCCTCTGTCATATGCTTGTTTGAAGTCTATTAGCAGCATGTATAGCGTGAGTTTTTTTGATTTGCACTTTTCTTGTATTTGTCTGAAGATAAAAATATTGTCGACTGTTGACTTTCCTTTTTTAAACCCTGCCTGATATTGTCCTATCTTTTCCTCAGCCTCCTCCTGCAGCCTCCTTTTAATAATATGAGACAGGATCTTATACGCTACATTAGCCAGGGCGATAGGTCTGTAGTTCTTCTTTAATTGACTATCACCTTTTTTGTAAATGGGTGTAATGATGGTTTCGTGCCAGTCGTTTGGCATCGTTTTTCCCGTCCATATCATCATAAGAAGCTTATAAATTCTTGTTATAAATTCTTTCCCAGCTTCTTTGATTAGTTCAGCTTCGATATCATCTGAGCCTGGACTCTTGCCATTTTTTATTCTATTTATTATCTCCTCTATTTATTCCTCTGTAGGCTCTTTTGTTTTGTCCTCATCCTTGTAACATTGTTGCACTGGCTGGGTTAAGTCGAGGGGTCTATCTTCTGCTAGTATTTCTTCAAAATGTTGCGCCCATGATTCTAGTCTTTCCTTCTTATTTATGCACAATTCTCCTCTCTTATTTCTTATTGCCACCGATTGTTGTTTGTAGCCTTGCCTTTCCTGTCGTAAGTCTTTGTAAAATTTCTTTAAATTCTTTTTGTTGTGCGCAGCTTCTATTTCTTTTATCTTCTTTTCTTGAGTTTCCCTTTTTTTCTTCCTACATATGTCGTGTGCCTAGTTTTTTGCTTTTTTATAATGCTCTTCTCTTTCTTTTGAATAACACTGCAGTAACTTGAGTCTTTCTTGCCTTCTGACTTCTATTGCCTCCTTGCACTCATTGTCAAACCATTCCTTCCAACGTTTTTCTTTTGTTCTTCCTAGTCCTCTAGCCTCCTTTCTAATAATTTCTTTTAAGGAGTCCCATTCCATCTGTATATCTTCGTTTCTATTAGTCACCTTTAATTTTCTTTCAATATTTTCAATAAACTTTTTTTTTTCTCATCATCTTTTAACATCTCCAGATTCCATTTCTTGTTTATATTTTTGTAATTTCCTTTGATTCTGGGTATTTGCTGTACAATCTTTGCTATTATCAGGAAATGGTCCGAGCTTATATCCGCTCCCCTGAAAGACCTTACATAATTCGGGACCTGGACACAACGCCCACTGGTCACAACGTCCACCACCTAGTATGGCAACCATGTTGGACACAACGTCCACCGCTATTTTTGGTCATAACGTCCACCTTGGACACAACGTCCACCGCCACAACGCCCACTCTGGTCACAACGTCCACCGGCGCCTGTTGAGAATAACATTTTACTGCGTAGGTCGTAACGTCCACCCTGGTCACAACGTCCACCGCCATAACGCCCACTCTGGTCACAACGTCCACTTTCAAATTTGGTCACAACGTCCACCTTGGACACAACGCCCACCGCCATAACGCCCACTCTGGTCACAACGTCCACCTTCGAATTTGGTCACAACGTCCACCGTGGACACAACGTCCACCGCCATAACGCCCACTCTGGTCACAACGTCCACTTTCATATTTGGTCACAACGTCCACCTTGGACACAACGTCCACCGCCATAACGCCCACTTTGGTCACAACGTCCACCTTCGCATTTGGTCACAACGTCCACCTTGGACACAACGTCCACCGCCATAACGCCCACTCTGGTCACAACGTCCACCTTCGCATTTGGTCATAACGTCCACCTTGGACACAACGCCCACTTTTGTTTAACTTGTTATTTAATCAACCTTTAACTGCCGTCCTTAATTCTTTTTGTCTAATGTTGTTTAAAATTTGAAAATGTTGGTTTTAGACTATTTTATGTATTTTTTTAATCAATGTATAGTTTCAACTATTTCCTCCACATTCTTAACGATTTTCTCTCTATTTTATGATGGTTTTTCTCGAGCTTATGCATTTTCCGCATGCATTTCCCGCTCGTTTCTCATATAAATCGGTAGTTATACGAAGGATAAGAGCCCTATTATAACATTAAATATAATTAAACATTCATTGGTTTGCGATACACCTCATTCGAAAAAAACGTTTCCTTATTGTTTATTGTACCAGTAGGTAAGTATTTACAAGTCCCTAAAAACTAAAAATAAAAGAGAAGGTTGCCGTCACTGAAAAAACTTGGTTATACAGTCGTGTTCAAATAAATATGGGATAATGTTTTTTTCATATGCAGGTTCAGTTAAGAATTGAAGAATATCTCCATGGATTTCCTGCTATCAGAAAGAGTTACATTAAACTTTAACAGGTACTGAAATCTGTAACTCTTTCTGATAGCAGGAAGTCCATGGAGATATTCTTCAATTCTTAACTCAACCTGCATATGAAACAAACATTGTCCCAGATTTATTTGAACGCGACTGTACTTGTTATCATTAGTAATATAACAAGGGCGAGACCAGCACGATAACTCTTTTGATGGGCAAAATTATTTGTAAGTATGTCGCCCGCGTTTATATTTTAAAGATTATTATATAAAAACAGTATACGAATTATGATTTAGAATTGCCCTAATAACGCAAAAAGCCTCAAGTTCCTTGTTTTTTGACATTCTACTTCCAATAATGACACCATCCACGGGGCCGATAGAAATTCCTAGGGCGCTTATATCGCTTGATAAGCATCCCTAGAGTGTTTATCAGGTAATCAGTTCAGTATTGGTCAATTTAAAAAAAAATGCATGGTTCTCCTTGGATGATATCAGTTATGTGACAGTTGAGTGTAATATTCCAACTAAATAACGTTCGCTTATGTCGCTTATGTAACTCATAAAAAATGCATTATTATGGATATATATATATATATATGCTGCAAAAATTACGTATTAACTCCATGTTACGATATTAAGAGGCGCATTCTGAGTAGGAAAAAAGTTACACAAAAATTCCTTGTCTTATATTTTCGACGATATAGCGAGGTTTTATTAATTTCAAAACTAGCAGAACTGGCAACATTATTTAATTACAAATAGGTAAGGCTACATTGTTTTCATAGATATAACACTTATAGCCTGTTCAGTAAACATAAAAACATAAAGTGACCTTTGATTTCCAAAATTTCATGAGTGTAATTCCAGAATTTATCTTTGTCTAGGAACGTACTTACAAAAAGTTACTAAAACAAATAGGTTAAGGGTGTGACATTTTACTTCCATCTATCATAAATATTGTAATTAACTACTTTTAAGGATATTATACAAATACTGTGTTGGATACCATTGACATAGCGTTTATTAATAGGTATTTTTATTACATTTTATAAAACTTCAGGTGAGAATTTCTAGAAAAATATCTACTTTGACATCGACAATGAGAAATACTAATTGTCATTTTTAAATTCAAAATCTGCCTGTATGCAGGTGTGGAAACCTTTGCAAAACAAAATACGGAATCCCTAATACGAAAAATATATGCACATACCAACTTAAAAAAAAATACAAAAAATTTGTGTTTACTGAATGCTCTATAATTGAAACTACTGTAATTTTCCACTGATCTGTTATTTGTTGTTTATGTCTGATGTACGAGGTATACCGGGGTGCAATGAGATAAGAGCCATGTCTCTATCTCCTTTACTTATCCACGGATTTGCATTAAACTTGTTGCAAGAATATTAAACATAATTTCGGATTGACAGACGGATATAATCAAAATATGCAACTTCTGGTTTTACCGGAAATGTCATTAACCTTGATTTTTTTAAGAGATCACCCTACATATTTTATGTTTTTCGGAATCTGAGGCTCAAACTACATACGTCAGTGTTTAGGTATCACAATCATATTTTAAAAATTTATTAATTAAACTTCTTTCAATTTTAAATAAATATAAAGTAAGGCATAGTGCCCATCGTTAGACTAGTAATTACAAATTTTATCTATAGTACGATGGCTCTTGGTAGTGCAATTAAAAAAATAACTTTTCCTCAAATTTTAGCCGTGTAGAAGGTTTTATTACATATTTTCATCGTAGCCAACCAATTTGTAAAACTGGTGTTTCACTGCCCTTTCAACAATCGCACATTGAACATCTGGAAATATATTTGCTTTCATACAAAACTGCATTGGTTAGATAAACTATTGTTTTCTTTTTATTAATTTTAAGTTTGCGTTAGTCAAGTTCTCTATTTCTGATGATGTGGTGTTCATTAAATTACTTATTTCTTCATTAGTTACTGGTAATAAAAATATGGTCGAATTATCTGGGGGAACATTTTCATAATTAATGTATTGAATGTATAATTTATTTTTTCGGCAGGGCAACAAGCCGCGGCTGCGCCTTGGCTTGTACTTGCCTACCTCAAATGTTAATAGGTCCTTACATTCCTTGTTGCTTAAATAGGGCTACTACAGTTATTGAACAAACGATATATTTTTCAGTTGCTAAATTAGGATTCAGAGCACAGCTGATTCCAATTATCTCGAGTAACATGTTCAATATACGTATCCAGTTATCCTTGTCAAATGTTTTAATAGTTTTATTTGTTTGTATGTTACCTTTAATGCTTCCTCCTTCCCTAACCAAAACAGTTTGATAGTGTGGCATAATGCTCTGTAGTATATACGTTTCTAGTATGATCTCATTCTGTAATATAAAAATTGTAAATAAAATACATGACCGCCAAAAATTATATTGATTTTTCTTTATCTCTTGTATATATTTATTTGTGTATAGTATTTTACTAACAAAACTACTATTTATAAATTTACTAAATACAGTGACAGTGATTGGAGTTACAACCAAACAGCAGAGTGATTAAAAAATAGCTACATGTTTGCCGCTGTATCTTTATTGTTCTCAAACTAGCCAAATCTAGTTCAATAACATTAAGTAGACATATAATACATAAATTAATATTTTATTTATCCCGCCCTAAAACAAATATTCTACTAAATTCACTAATATGCCGAATGCTAGCTACTGTATATAAATATGATTATGATACCTAAACAATTTGACATCACTGTCGTATGTAGTTTGAGCCTTA